>JAJJWM010000429.1:0-63687 GCA_021655865.1 Fusarium guadeloupense
GCCCACAGACTTTCAATAAGGTTTCTTGCCCAGAGTGGCGCCCTTTGGCGTTCTCTGGTGCCATATGTATATGTATATCTGGTCGGGGACTCCTCCAAGCATCTGCTATGTTACTTACACGGCGGCGTAGGAGCTGAGCTGAACAGAGCAGAGCAGAGCAGAGAGTCAATGAGATGAAGTGAACGAGCGCAGACCAACAAGACCAAACCATGGATGGATGGATGGATGGAAAACAAACCTACAGTACCTAGCCTAGCTAAAACAGAGTGAGACTAGAGCGCCAGCAGGGGCTACCAACTGCCCAGGCCCGTAGCTTCTCGCCTTGGCGTCCTTCTGGGCTTAGCATGGATCCTTGCTGCCTTGCTAGGTTCTCTGAGACGGGATCTCTAAGGGCAGGACACCAAGTACCAAAGCAGTCTAGTGTGGGAGGGCTGAGAGAATCATGGGCCCAGGTGCTGGTCCAGGACCTGCCAAAGAACCTGGAGTACTCCGTACGAGAGACATCAGAAGAAGAGGTTCGATTTCCTACTAATCTAATACAATTTCAGAGAAAAATGGCAGGAGCTCAAACTATGAGAGCAAAAGTACATCGAAACCTAATTACAACTGATACAGAGACAACCTTTACATTGCTACAGTACATCGTATAACCTCCATCAACATCCAAGTTGGTATCTATCTTGGGTGTCCAGTGCTGTTTAGACGAATAAGCCCACCATTATCTTATGCACTGGCAGCTGGAAGACCACCACCACTACCAATTACTGGTACTACCGCCAGCAGGCCGGAGCTGGAGCCGGACAGAAGAGCAGGGGTGGCACCTCGAGTAGCAAGGGGGGGTGTGAAGGTGTCTACTGTCTCCGGGCGTGAATCCAACATGGTACAAGACACTCAATGAAGGCACATACAGCGTTTAAACAATTGTGCTTGTTTATGCCCAGCTGGAGGAGACAAGAGGCAACGAGAAAGTATACTTCTTACTCCTCACCTGAGAGTAAGCTGAAAAGATAGGTGTTCTCCCAACCAAATAAAAGGAGATTCGGAACCATGCACAACGAAAATACTGCGCCAATACGCTGTGCACTGGGAATTCATTGGGGTTCAGCTCAGTAGGCTGCTTGCCTGCCTGCATCATGGAAAAAGAAACGAGCGATAATAATGCCTTGTGCGTGTGATTTCGATGGCGAGAATGTGAGTGCGAGCTTGATATTGATCCGGGGAACGCACTCAATCGACAACAGACCAAACTCATACCTCCCAGCCTTCTCCTTGATTGACTCTACTGTACCTCGTTGGCTGTCTGGCTGTCTGGCTGGCTGTCTGGCTTTGTTGATCTCCCTCCACTGTGTGCTCTGGCACACCGGGATCTCCATCCCCGTCCCTACTTTTGCTGCGTGGCTTGGGGCCAGATCGGGAACCAGGGGGTGGGAAAGCAGCTGATTGATGTGCTCATCTTTGGGGATGGATGGCACGCAAATCGCTCCCGCAACGTATACACGCCTTTGTCTTTTTTGACGTTTTTTCTTCACAGGCTGTATCTTGTTCTGCTTCTGTTGATCTTCTGGCTGATTCTTATTTTTCGGCTTACTCCGTCGCCATAACCAGTCTAGGTAAGGTAGCTTGTTGAATACCGATCCCGTCCGTCCGGGGACGGCTAGACTGATACCAGAGCCCGTGCCTTGAGACAAACAAGCCCAGTTATCCAAAGCAAATATGGAGAGAGAAAAATGCAATCCCGGCTGCGGGCTGATGGCCGCTTTTGGTTTCTGCTGGGCTTGTCGAGAGGCTGCCTTTGACCCTGGCACCCCGGCTGTGGCAGTGGCGGGATCCGACCGGCTGGACTCTGTTTCTCTCTGACCCCTGGAGGCGTCGAGCGCTCAACGGGGACGGCGTCCGGAAGGCGTCCCTGGTGGTCCCCAAGATGTAGGGCTTGTCATGAATGATGATGGTGGTTGTAATATGGAGGGGCCTTGGTGGTGGTAGCCTGTCGTTCTAGTCGTAGTCAAAAACGTTATTCATACGTAGACTCGCAGAAAAGTGACTGTGGAGGGGGAAGTGTCTCTTGGTGTAATATCATGCTCCTTGCTCCTTGCTCCTTGCTCCTGTGTCGTGTCTTTACGAAGCCATCTGAGAGGTAACTGTCTGAGTGGTCGCATACAACGTGGCAAGTGAACACCTTCTTCTCCCTGTCCATAAGTCGGCTTTTGCAGACCCGC
This sequence comes from Fusarium guadeloupense, assembly GCA_021655865.1. Taxonomy (NCBI): domain Eukaryota; kingdom Fungi; phylum Ascomycota; class Sordariomycetes; order Hypocreales; family Nectriaceae; genus Fusarium; species Fusarium guadeloupense. Next base: position 2,217 of record JAJJWM010000429.1, read on the forward strand.
TGCCAGGTACACACGGGCCTTTGTAGCATACCTACCAAGAAAAGAAAGGTTGAGATCCGATGGCTTGTTCGTCTAAGCTGGACCCTGAATCTATCTTTGTCGGAACAGCGAGTTGGGAGCGAACTATCCGTCACTGGCAATTCAGATTTAGAGACTATAATGAATGGCCTGCGGAGACGAGCCTATCACAGGGATGGTTCAATTGCAGACCGATACTCAGCGGCCAGCGGCCAGAGCCTAGAACTCTTCCCTCGTGTTAGAACTCGACGGTTGCAAGGCCACGTCCTAGAGTCATGGGGCGCAGAATTCTAGTTCTTCCATCAGGGGCTTTGAGTCTCAAATCGTTCGCATGGGACCCATTAGGCTCCGGATAACTTGTCCCATTCGGACTACCGAAGGAGAAGTCAAGAGAATGACCAAGAGGCAAGCCAGGCGACCTCAATGCCGAGCTTGGCGGCATATCAAAGACAACAGGGATCGCGTATGCATTCAGTCGCTTCCAAGCATCTGCAACATCGATGACTGTATAGAGACAGTCATTTCAGAAACGTTTACGATCTGCTTTTATTAACAGGGGGGTCAGACACAGGTGAACGAGCCTCAAAAGCCACATCCAACTTCTCCCCTGCCAAGGTTTATTCTGCTCAACTGACCCAGTATGAAGAGACCCTGGCTCAACGGTATGGCTGATCTGAAATATATTCGTTGTCATATTCCATGTTCCAAAGACATTTGGAAGCCATGAAGAGACGCATATAAATACTACACATTGGTCTTACACTGAATTCCTGACAATTTGTGTTCTAGTCAAAAGATGCTGTTTTTATGAGCGGAATTGCTTTCCCATCACCCTCAACTACAAAGTTCTTCAATTAGCATTTGTAGTATCTTGATAACGGTAGTACTTTGCCGAGCTCCCCGTCCCGCTTCCGCTCGTAGTTTGAGTTGTAGTGCAGGTCAGACAAATATTGGTGTTTCCATCCTCGACCAGACCTGGATGATGAAAAGTCAAGGCGGCATAACCAATTACCAATATATGAATGGTCAGGTGAGAAATGACTAACTTGGTATTTATGACCAGAAGCAATACTACATCCAATAATACTCAGTGTGCTGTGTGATGCCCTGCGTTTATTATCAACCAGGCGTTGCATTGCTCCGATACCCCTGTCGATTACGCTGCACTGTGACCTGTTAATAACGCCCCTGCTTGTCCGTGCCTTTTTACAAGGACTACGGATCCCTTGAGCATTCCCCAGGTTTAATTGTTTGATGCTGTCGTAGGAAATTAGAAGTCTGAGTCGGTCTGCTTATCAGTAAGCAACAAGGCATAGGCAGAACTTGCTAATGGGACTTTTGAAAAGATGAAAATGTCCATCTCATCCATTAACAAGTCGTATTCATTTCGTATTCTCTCCAAAAACTCGAATCTTTGAACCAAGCTAAGCTATGGACTAAAAAAGGTTGGGTTTCTCCCACCGGATCGTTGGCTCACGTCCCCTGTCCCGGGTTTCCCCAAACCCCTGTTCTCACCACTCTTGTAGTGTGCATGGTGCACACCCTTTCCCCTGACACACGTACAAGGGGGGTCCTGGTAGAGTGGCCGGGGAGAAGGCTAAGTCCTAGAGACTATCGTGGATCCTGGGACGCAATACCATGTCCCCCCTCGCTCCTGTTGAGCCCTTCCGCCGCCATCAAACGGATAGGCTCAGCCATGCTAACCAAGCTCCTGGGAACGCATCAGAGGGGGAGAGAGAAAGAGGCGCTCAATTCCCGCCGGGGACGACGCAAGTCATCAGTCGTAAACTTTGGCAACAGCAAGCCCTTCCCCGACTTTGTTCCCCTTTTTGGCTCCGCGGTTCTGCGGCGCTGCCACCCTTACTTCTGATCCGTCCGCACGATCAAGCCTATCGGGTAAGGCGGCCAAGCCATATTCATGTCCTGGTCAGTAGGTGAACCAACTGGTTGGAATGAGAGTGTGTTGGAATGTCGAGTTCATGGGTGACTTGAATGATTTTTTGAGTTTCTGACCAGTGTCTTTACGTAGATGCATCAGTACAGTACACGTAGCCATTCAAGAAACCAGTTTACTGTGCGTTATCTGATGCATTGCTGGGTCAGATATTCGCTGGCCCAAGGATCACCAGCCCGGCACGCAAGGAGGATATTTACGGTAGGTATCCATGAGGTTGCAACTACATACATGCAACAGCGTCATAGCTACTCAACGTCAACTCTTTGGGGGACTAGTTTGCTTTGTCGTCAAGGGATCCTCGCACTATGGCAAAGTGACGATCATATCCTGATACAGCCAAAAGCTGGGCTTGTGTAACGATATCAGTGCATCGTCTCCATACAGCGGCCGGGTGTCTGAAGCTCCGCAGCATGTCTTTTCGTTATCCTATATCATAAAAAGAAAAGAAAATGATCATTCTCTTCCAGGTTAGACCTTGATCGAGATTCGCCTGCGATCAGGCAATATTCCATGCCTTGGACCAACATTCTTGGATACAAGTATTTTTGGCCAACGTCGAAATGGTAGTTGTTGCAGGAAGCAAGAATGTCTATCAAGCATCAACCGACCTAGTTTGAAAGAAGGCTAGCTGGGTGACCCCTCGCATCTGCCCGCATGTCGAGGCGATTTCCTTTCCTTTTGCTGCCATCGTAGTATTCAAGGTGTCTCAGGCATCGGTACAAAAGTCTGGGCATGGAAGATGGATTGAAAACCTCTACAGCTTATGATGATACAAGCAGCAGCAAGTGTAGGCCAAAACGACACTCTGTAATAGCACAGTCACGTAGAGGGGTGTGCAGTGGGACATCCCATTGATGGCTTAGCCTGGGCCCATCAATCAATCTGACAAGCCCATCGGGACGCCAGTTTGCTGCCATTCAGCCCATCGTAACGGTGTCCCAAGGAATGGGAACCCTTTAACCATACAAATCTTCAAGCCCTTTGGAAGGTCTTTATAATAGCATAGTGATCATGCTTGAACCCTTGTCGGCGTTTGCATCTTTTACTATATCAATGTTCATCCATTATTAACAACGCAAAATGCAAATCGCTGCCAAACTCACACTGGCCCAAGTACGGAGCTCGCACATTAGCTTTATGGATGTACTGCGGTCATTCTTACATCGAATATCGGTATACATCACCGTCTCCTCTTTCACTATCAGGTGCGGCAAGCTTCACCGACATCCACAATCAAAACTATTGGCTTCATCTCTCTTTGTTCATTTCTCCTTGTTGTCTCGACTTAGGGTTTGCTCTCCAGTCTTGGCCAAGTACAGTACGTACTCCGTATAGCATCAGTCATCAACATCAAAGTACATGGGCCGTAGAACCTGGTCCAGACTCAGCTGAGGTGCTCGGACCAGTTGGCGACATGTGAGATGGTGTCTGGCCCTGCTAGGCCCAAGCCTGGGCATCTGCGGTCAGGGCTGGTCGTGATTGACGCTGGGACCAAGAGGCCGAGGAAATCCATGTACAAGGCCAATATCGGAGGGCGTGTCATGTTCCACACATCACACCGCGTCTAATGTATCCATCTGTCATGGGGTTCCGGTGCAGGATTCAGAATCAGGCCAAGAACGGGAAATAATATGGTTTTGGTCAGTTTCATACTTGCTCAGATATCTTTTGATGCTGGTACACGACATGGTATATAGGCCACCCTGGACAAAGAACTAAAGACTGTTTTGAGTTGGGTTGCAGCTGTCACTCATGGGTCCTCGAGGCTGGAATGTTGAATCTCTCTTCCATTGGAACTTGTACAAATGATGTCGTTCACCTACGTAGACGCTGACTACTGTAGGAGAATGGAATGAAGAATGAAAAGCTTTTAGTCTACCTTCTCACTAGTCGCTCAGGTACGATACGTAGTCCATCACAGGGTCGCACTCGTTTAACATCCCCCGATGCAGTCAAGACGGAGATGCTAATGTCTCGACCTTAATCTGTTTCCTGACTAGTTTGTGCGGGAGATGAGGCTCTAGAGCCTTGTATTATCAAGCTGTTCGCGAATAGCGAGAAGACGTTGAGCTAGGTGGCCCCATCGCGGAACGACGATAACAATGCAGTTTTGAATGCAACAAGACTCGGCAATAAGCACTTGACAATTCAAGAGCCGCGGTCCGAAACCTAGTTGCAAAGATCTCAGAGACTTAGCACGACGGAAAGGCCGAATTATTTCCACGATCTATAGCACATCGTGAATACCCTGAATTTGTAGATACATGATCAACCTCCGAAACAGTCATGCCAATCTAATCTTTGGCCATGTTAAATTTTAGAAAAATCGCATTGCACATGCATGGCTTCCATATTACTGACAAGGAACACGGTGTTCTTTTTGTACACTACACTGATTGATTGGTATGGGTTTTAGGGCCGCTGCATTTGATCATTCTTTCGGCTTAGTAGTATTTGTCCAGGCTTCAATCCAAGTTTCTCCTGTGATCAAAAAAGCATCCTCACAATGGCGAGACAACTTGTCCCACCGCTATCAAGTATTGGGAATGGCCTCTCACCCGTTGTATCATCTGGAAGATGGTTGATGCCACCATGTGCTTGCGCTGCAGGGTGAGCGGGGTAGGGCGGCACACTTGGAGTGATGGATGCTAAGATGTCATTGTTCAATTTGGGGTAACAAGCAATACGTAGGAGCATTCCACCCGTAAGAGGTGAGGGTGCCGATGGAAGATGCATACTATATACATAAGCAAACATTTAAGATTTGTCAAGGTGTCAACCAACTACACACTGTAGCTAATGGATAAGTGCATCATCTTGTCTCGATATGATAAAGTCTCTCGTAGAAATACTACCTATGATATATCGCGAGCCCAGAAGAAGGGACGGCAGCTGCACAACCGCAAAAAAGCCATTGCATCAAGACAACATGCTGCCAAGGCTCGAATGCTCCCCCACACAGCATCTATCCATACTGAGATATGAAGATGGCTGCACAGATCTCCGGTTGCCCCTGTCAAAGAGGCTGCGGAATGCTGCCGCCACAATCACGGCCAAGAGCTTTACCAAGGAGCCCCTTTCCGGGGAGAGACGCCATGACACAGCTGATTAGCTCGATTGTACATGACAGAGCTGAACGAAATCGATAGATTCGGTCCCAAACTCTAGCTCTTTGTCAACTGTTGCTATCGACAAATGACAGTAGGTAGGATGTCTTCTTCCTGACAATTACGAATGAGAATTTTTGTGTACGTCTCTGACAATCCGACATGAAATTAGCGCTCCAGGAACTGACCGCGAGCAAATTTACGAGACAGGTTTCAATTGACCAACGAACAATCAATGTCTCCGATGACGGGTCACGGATGTAACTCTGCATTCAATAATCCCATGGTTAGCGCAACCCAGTCACAGCAACAACAACACGCACATCGTCAACCGACAAACCTACTACTACGTAGTCAGGGCAGTCATAACGACACCACACCTCTCTACCAGGCTGTCAATTCATTGTGGCGACTCAACCCGTCGATGCGAAACCCAGTGCCATGTGCCAGAATATGATGCTCGAGAGCCAGGGGCACCCGACAGACTAACCGCAAGCCATCCGTGTGCCAAATTAACTTGGTGGGCCGCAGCTCGATGGTGTCTGCCGCTGGTGGAACGCTACCCTTACGCCTCCTGGCCTCTCTTCTGCTGGGCTGGGTCGATAAGGCTAGCACAAACGTCACGCCAATGCAGGTTTCGCTGATTAGAAGCTTAGTCTGAGCATTGACGAAGCGGGGATCGTGCCATAAGACGGAGCAAAGTCAAGATCGAGACCAGTCCACCACGACCATGGCAGCAGTCTATCTACACCGGATTCCTCGCCCATCCCAGTAGTACGGGACGTGATAGATCCCCCATTGAGACCCATGTCGCTGTCGCACGGATGCCAAAGGCTCTTGTCACACCATGCCCGAGGCTACCTACCGTCAATTTGATCATAACAGAGCCGACTCAAAATCGCCGACCTCTCACGTATCACAACCATGTCCCGCGCTTGGTGGGTCGAATGACTACAAGAGCCCAACACCATGGCCCACTACGTCTGGGGGACATACGCGAATGGTAGCTACCGTGCCGAGATAACCCAGTCAGGCCCTGAATGATAGCATATCATAGCATAGAAGTCATTATGATGGCAAGTAGGACAGGTTCTGTCATGACAGTGGAGTTCAACATGTGACGGTATCGCTAGCGTTTATGTCTGCGCAAGGCAGAGTGAGAAGCTGAATAAGCTGAACTGATCATATCATGTAGAAATGCAGTGATACTGTCACACGACCAGGGGCTAGAGCGTACACAGACGGTGATAACCTGTTAAGATATTGAGGCGATCCACATACTCGGAACCTCTTCGACTATATCCGTCGTCAATTCTGTCACATTCATCTCCTTCTATCTGCGGATATACGCTCGGGCGTCTATTCACCTCAAGAAACAAACACCTTCAACAATAGAGGGATGAGCTACGCGCCATAATGCATTGATGTAAATGCCGACAAGCCGTTCAGCACGTGTGATCTACGTCTTGGCTGCTGAGAGCTGTAGAAAAGCGCTAGCCGCAGTCGCTGTGTCTTCTTTTGGTTCAACCTCCGTCCAGACACGGGGACGTGATTTGAGAGAAAAATGTCATCTTGGCTTTAGAGGACAGAGGTCATTCTTTCCCACCCTCCCAAGAGCTGTGTGGGATATGTTGAGCCCCAACAGCCTAGGGAGTCGAAGTCATATTTCCAACCCTGCCTTGCCCTGACTTTCAAGTACCAGCATAAAGCCTGCGCTGGTAAGAATGGCGGAGCAATCTCTTCCAACACCAGGCGGCCGCAGACGGCAGGCGATCTACACTGAGGATCCCTGCGCAGATCGTTCCTGGTGGCGTCTCGTCTCCAAGCCTTCTTCCAGGGTAGGTAACCTGACTAGTTGTATCTAGTCGTCTTGTCCGGACGTTGAAGTGGCTTCAATATCAAGCGATCGTGAACGTCAGTTGAAGAGTATGAACAAAATTCATAGTATAAATGTTGTTCCCGAGGGGCCTCCAAAGCGTCGCGAGACATCCAATGCGATTAAGAGACATGATGCACACCCCTCGTCGGGGGAAGTCTGCCATGATTGGTCATGTAAGTTTGACTCCCTAGCAGGACGCATTATCGGACTTTCCTTTTTTTTTTTTTTCCCTTTCCACTCAATAACCAGTCAAGACAAGAAGCGCGCCATGCGACAACAATACGAGGGACCCTTCAAAATCCCACTTCACAGCCTAATATAAAACAGCATCTTACTCAGAATAGCTCCCTAGTAAGTAGGTAGGTGCAACAATAAAGTATTCTAACACATCCATATGGACGCCAGCAACCAAATGTTCATTCCGCAATTCTGATGACTCCCACAGTATCTTCTGAAACTCCAGGAAGCCCGGCTGCTCAGTGCCAACGGCAGCCACTACTGCACCTAAGAGCATGCACCAAACCTTAGTAAGGCGTTGGATCTGCAAGACTGCAGGCATATCCCCCGTTTAGTACGGGGTAGTGTGCCCGTATGTCTGTCTGTGATGGACGGACATGAGTGAGTACTGCAGTGGAACCCCAAAAATGCACAATGAATGATAAATTGCTTGTTTCCCTGTTCTATTTCTCTTCACCAGGAGTGATGGCCTATGGCCAAAGATAACTGCGGAGGAGGGCTAGACTATTTGGTACGTTGGAAAAGCCGGCTACCGTTCAGTAGGTACCTGTGACTTCATGAAACTTCTTGATGCGATCAATGAACATGGATTGATCAGCAGGAGTGACAGGGTAGGTGAATGCTACATGTTTACTTCAAACTACCTATTCAGTTATTCCCGGCAATTGTCGCTAAAGAGAACATCTATTGCCCACTGCTTCCCATGTCGTGGGCACGCGGCAAAAGATGGGATCAGGTTGTGGCCTGACGGACAAAGGAGGGCTATAATCAAAGTACAGTATAACGAATAAATGACTCCCAGAAGTGTTGGTTGGTCAGGCTCAGAGACCCAAAACGTCCCCTAGTTCGCTCGCTTGACCCTGTAAAGTGCAGATCTCAGCATGATCAACAACAAGCATATCGCGGCTAGGGTGACGACCGCGATCCATGGACCCATCCCGGCTACCATCTCCACCAGAGCAATTCAACTCATGCTCTGATAGTATAAGATCTTCGCTAGCAGCCTGTTTAAAGAGCCCAATCCTTGCTCTACCGTAGGTCGATTCACTAGGCAGGCTGTAGGTATCCGGAAACGAGAAGCTGACTGCGATCTGTGATCCTTTATCAAACTCTAATTTGCAAACGAGATGAATACGGCGTTGTTTCTGGTGCACCCAACCTCCAAGCATGACCACTATTGTTTCATTTATTGGAGGAGAGATAACGAATGCCATTGCTTGTTTGTTTGCGGTGGCCGATGACTGCCAATACCCGTGACGACAAACCTGCAGCTCATGTTCCCTCTTTAGCACCCCGAGTCGTATCTCTGAGCTCTGGCCTATGGATGAGGACAGTATTCAATCCACCGCAAGAATAAATCCTCAAGAGCTCCATGGTCACGTCAGATCCTATCTTGTCACTTGACCTGAGGCTGATGGATACTTATGCCAGATCACGACGACCTTGTTCTGCGAAAAGAGGCTATCGTGGCTCAGAAAATATGATTTTCCCGATTTCAAGAGCACCGAGCTTTATGATTCCAAACAGATGGACCTTGCGGAGTAATTCTTGCCGTTGCCATGGCGTTATCTCTTGTATAGCTACTTTTCCGAAGTATCGTCAAAGAAGCATTGAGCGCAACCTGCATCGTTAAGCCAACCATGTAGCCTCTACAAGACCTTGCCTGGGCCCCATTCATATTTTGAAGGCACGAGTGAGTGCGAAGTGGCAAGATAAGTACGTCTATCATATCGAGAACTGAAGCTATCTGTTCCTCTAGGGTATTACTTGTTCAGACTGCCTTGGTGGTCCCTTTCCTGGGCTGTTCTGAGGCATCTTGAACTGGCAGGGAAGGGCAGATTTGATATCATAAACTCTATGCCGCTGCGTTATTCTGCTGTGTTATTTACATATCACTTTGCATTTCATTGCATTTCATTGCATCGCTTCATTATTTTGGTTCGTTGAAATGTTGAATGTGCGTTTATCGCAGTTGAGAAAGTCTGTTGCAACGGTAACTGTGTTATTAAAAACAGCTGTATTATAACTCTTGGGCTGCTCTGATCTTGGATCCGAAAGGTATATTACACTGAATAAACTCAATGATAGCAGCCTCGCACTTTTGCATTTGCCATGGTCTTGTCCTCTGACTTCAATTTGTCCCTTTGCATAAACCCCCCTCGTCACATTGGGGACAGCGAACCTGCTTGATAGAAACTGTTGTCCAAATCCCAGAAAAACTGCATGGCTGTGCTAAGTTATGTAGGTTCTGAAGGGTACTGATTTGTGCTATGGATTTGTATATATTCCCAGGGGAGAGCTGATCCAGACTATCCAGGATAGAGCCTCAGCCTTTCAGCGATCTTGTCACTTTGCTTCTATGTCATCCAGGAGACTTTTCGCTGTCGGCCGTGAAAACTCCCAAAAAAGAACAGCTTGGAGCACAAAATCTGAGTGTCGCCCTATCCGCAGCGACAGTCGTGGAGGTGTCGGTGGCTTCAGAAGCGCAAGACGCCAAAGTAATCATCACTGTTGGGATCAATATGGACCTCAGGCTAACATTTCCCACCCTCTCAAACAGAGCTTCTCTGGCTAGGGCTTGGAGTATATGAGAGAGAAATAGGATAGAATAGTCCTGCGTTGATGCACCAGCCTTTAGGCACAAAACAGAGTCGAGTATGTGAACGCCTCGAGTGCTGAGATTTCAGACAAGATGCTTCCTTCATGTCTCTGCTATAGAGAATGAGATAATACTCATACTATACCTGTGGTTTTGTACTTGGAGCTAGATTTTGGATGAAAAGCTGGTTGTCCCCCGAACTCAGCCGCTTGGTTAAGCCTGCATCCAAGTATCTACATCATGATCACTTCGCCCATCAAAACGATACGTTTAATGATCGGAAATAACTCTGATAGTCATCCCATGAAGTCGTTTGTTAAGCAAACAACCCGTGGCATGTCTGAGAACTTAGCTTCAATAGCCGCGTGCGAAGCGTCCTACTCCTAGCAAGGGTTGGGCGAGCAAAAGACGAGATCTTGGGGTTTACATATACTGTATCAACAACACGTCCTGACAGCGGAACGGGGCTCCTGCACATCAAAGTTAATGATTTCTTTAACGCAAATGCCAGTTGAGCTAACTTAGACCTAACATAACGAACGGCCGTCCTTGTGTTCTGGGATGATGTGGAACCTGCTCCATCTAATGACCTTCAATTGAAGACATCGGATATCGTGCTCCTTACTGTGGCATAGGACCTGGAAATGGCAATGTAATAGCATGAATTATGAGCAAAGGACTTGAAGTTCCAAGATAGCTATCCACCATGCTGTAGTCGCACCATATATATTCTGTTACTGCTTTGCCAAAGTACTTGAACTGGGAGACTTGAGATGAACATTATACATCTCGCTCTCTGTATACAGTTCACCGTTCTCGCGTGAACACTTAGTCTCTGGCGTACGCTTTTCATATTCAAGCAGGCTAATGTAGTTCCTATGTTTAGAGTGAGCAGCTAGCAGATGTCTCATAGGGAACTCTTAGAAAGCGTAAGGTGATTGATGTCCGTGCCTGTTGCTCTTCGCGATACTCTACAGGTAGTAATCACAGCCCAGTCCGCCCGTGACTTATCGAGACTAACTTCTGCATCGTCTCAAAGTCTCGCTAATTTGATATTGCATGCCATCACATTGAGCAACATAGCCTGAAAATCTCGGAAATCTCAATGAGAGGCACTGTCGGTTCTTCATTCAAAATGGGCATTCCTCTTCTGCCGATGCCCCCACTTGCCTAATCTTAAGCTACGGCTGCACTGACAAACCTGGGAATTAAATTACAACAGCAGTCTCTGAATGTTTTCGTACATACCTTCATCTGGAACACAAATTGTTGGGGAGTCCACACAGAACTTCAATCAGTGTCCTGCCTTTGCCTCTGTCGCATATCCTCAGACAGATCAGCGCAGTCCAGTATACTCAAAACACTAGCAAGACCCGGACACCCGTTCAACATCTCACACTCCTTGAAACAAGAACTAGTATACTGCTAAATTCCGACTGATGTTCCGAGATATACTTGTAACCCTCTGTGTTCAGGCTATCTCGAATTGCCTGGCCGGTGGAAGTGACGGAAGCCGTGATTTTCAGCCATTGGGTTTCAGAAGCAGGTCCAAATTTAGGTAGTGATTTTTCATCGAGATACCAAATCCCTTTATATATTCAGTATCTATAAGTAAGTAGTTATTCCACGTGCCGGTGTTGTGAGTAGGTAATCACTATCACAGCCCTTCAGAAAGATCGGTCAAAGCACGCAGTACACGAATAGATGTTATTGACCTAGAGGCTATCTGAATAATTTTCTCTTATGTACTTGGCTAGTTTCGATAGATCAAGGTCACTTTATAAACACAAAAGAATGCAAGTGCGCATGGTGTTCGGGTTCTAGGTCTCTTTCAGCCACCAGGTACAGCGTGGCTTATCAAGAACCATAGCAGTGACTCGATATAAAAGAGTATCTGTCAAACAGAGCAAGGATGTAAATGTATTCTGCGAAGGGAGCATCGTGGATGTATCAGATGCTTGGTCAAATCATGGTCTGAAAAAAAGTCACTTGGCTGTGATTATGGAGCAAACGCTCAACAAGGTGCCAGCGCACGATATCGAATGTCTTACAGGCTATCTGTTATAGATTAATGAATATAAAGTTGGCTAGGAAGCGTTTGTATAATTCAGGGCTTCTTATGTTGGCAATGATATACCGTAGACTGAGCAAAGTTGATGCGAGCCATATCATAGACAGTCCTGCCACGCAATGTATGATTGCCTGCCATGAAGTTACTGACCGCGTTCCAAGTTGATAGATAGGCTTATATGACATTGTTTTCATCCTGACTTTTGAAATATGTCACGGATATCTCTATTTACGAATATCTCGGTACTAGGTAGTCTGCTGGTCTGCGTTTGGCGGGGTGAGGTTGGAGGGTACATGATCCATGTACCGGTACTTGTACCGACAGCTTATGCAGACGCACCCCAGACGACAAAGAATTGAGTCGGTTTGAGCAAGAAAGGCTTATAATATCTTACAGTAGCTGATCCCAACTGTTACCATTTTAAAACAGCCCATCTTGATTAGATAGCTTTCGATGCTACTCTTGAAACTCGCTTGAAACTCGTGGCTGCCTCAAACAACTTTTCTCTTTACTACCTCACCTCGTCGTGTGTTAGGTCTGTCTGATTCACGAGGCAATCACATTGACTACAAAACACCCAAGTAGTCGTCGTTTCTCACGCTCATTTCTTTGCTCGCCAACAAGATTTATTGCATCACTTACTACCTGCCGACTTGTGTAGCAATTCGCACAGCACATACTTGGAGACGCGATATTCTCCTCCTCTCACAACCACCAGCAATATGAACTTCCCACGACACGATATGCCCGGTATGGACATGGGCGGACACTCTTCCAGTCCCTCCTCGTCCTCCTCCCACGACTCACACGGCATAATGACCATGATATTCCAAACCGAAACCCGCACTCCCCTATACTCTAACGCCTGGACTCCTACCAACGCAGGTGCCTATGCCGGCACGTGTATCTTCCTCGCCATTCTCGCTATCATTGCACGTTGCCTTGTTGCCTTGAAAGCCGTCCAAGAAGCCCGCTGGCTCGATCGCGAAGCCGCACGCCGCTACGTAGCTGTGAATGGCAAGATCCCACTATCAGAGCAGATCGCCTCCAACCCCGATGCGCGCCGCATGACGCTCTCGGCAAATGGAGTCGAGGAGACAGTCGTTGTTGTAGAGAGAAGACGAGCTGTGACAAGGCCTTGGCGCTTCAGCGTTGATCCTATTCGGGCAGCTCTCGATACTGTCATTGTTGGTGTCGGATATCTTCTGTATGTTCTACGCCTTATTAGGTGTTCCAGCTTCTGCATTTTGGGCTACAAGCTAATCGTAACTACACAGCATGTTGGCCGTCATGACAATGAATGTTGGCTATTTCCTCTCAGTCCTGGCCGGCATTTTCGTTGGCAGCCTGGCAGTCGGACGATACATACCAACCCTCGAGCATTAAGCAGCCTACTCTAAGTAAAACGAATTTGATACGCTTGGAATTGAAGAATGGGAATACCAGTATTTATTCCTTTTGGTGAAGGCGTTTAGGCTCCAGATAATACTCTACATGGAGAAGCCATGTCCAAAATTATACGGCAGTGGAAATCTTCTACAGCTTGAGCTGTCAACTCTTCCAAATACCTTTTGTCCATGATCGTGTCTCATCTCTGGGTGGTGAAAGGTCTCTTACTAAGTACCTCAGGTACTGGTACAGCCGCGGGGTCGTGGAAGGAGCCGAAAACCTTCTCAAATCTGCTCAACCAATGCTCCCAGCGTCGACCAAGGCGGCTATTCCAAACTGGCGTTAGCGGCATTCTTATACATATGTATAGTAGTTATGCCTTTTAGTTGTGATGAAAATGGACGTTGAGAAAGAACAACATAACTGCTGGAGACCTGCTTACTGACACTTATTTGGGACACAGGAGAGTTATCGTGTCTAAACTGTTTTCTGTGACCACTCCCAGTGAACATACCCTTAGATGTTTCTGCCTTTGGATTCTTAAACCCGAAGCTGGCTCTAGATCATTCATTCAGGCCACTTGAGTAGACACATTACTGCAGCCAGTATGTCATAACACATAAGGGCATCACTCTCTGAGACGGCTGCTGTCATCACTAGAAGAACTGCTGCAGCTGTCGTCCAACTTATCAGCAGAAGCCTCTAGGGACTATGAGGATATGGGCTGGATCTTGCTGTGATAGGAAGCTAGTTGTAACAAACACAGTAACTGAAGGAAGTCCTTGCTAAATGTTCCCCGGGGTTCAAGTAGAGGGCGCAATCAACATTATTGTGAATGCCCAATACTTACCTAGGCACCCAGTCGGTATAAGAGAGTTGAAGGAAGCAAGCGGCTGTAGGTATTAAAACAAAGAAGGGCGCATGAGTGAAACTGAAGCATCTGGCTCGAGTATAATTACTACTTTTAATGTATGACAACCAATGCACCGGGGCTTTCAGTCATGATGATCTTGGTGACTATAGGAAGATGGCTGATTGAGACTTGTCTGAGGAGCAGCTGGTGCCGCAACGGCCTTTCATGACAGTGGAACATTAATAAAGAGTTCGAGTACTTCTAGAGCAATCCTCAAGCTCGCTATTAAACTATTGAGTTGAATCAATATAAGCTAGGTAATTGGATCAAGTAAAGTATAAAAGTCCATGACCGATTACTCGCCTCAGACTCTCGCCTAGATGAACATATAGGACAACCCAATACAGAAGCATGCTCGTTCAACTATGCTTGTTCGATGTTAACCTCTACAGAATTTCTAGAAAGCTTCAGGCAACTTCAGATGTAGGTGGTGTCTGCTAGATCCTAGCTCTTTCAGTAATCCAAAGCAAACTCCAGATATGCCCAGTCGAAGACGGCACTGTACGTAAAAAAGCTGGCATCTACTCAACTAAATCACTTATTGTATGGCTATGTTTACTTCCACAATCTCACCGCGAGGTCTCTAAACGGATCGCCAATCTAAGTAGGCAAACCACAGCCATTGACCCCATTCAACCATGGACTCTCACAAACCCGTATGGGAAAGTCGGCAGACTATAATTATATTACAAGCACAATACGACTAAGTCGATACGAGCTCTCGGATATTCGGGAATGTTACTATCCTGTTCGTTGTGTCTCGGTCAATGCAGAGCAAATGTCTTGCACTTACACAAGGTATTACAAGATCTATATGCGTAAAGGGTTCACTTCTCTTCTTCTATGAGATGAACACGTTACATATAACTCTACACCGATTAACTGCACTTCTGTCTATGTATTAGCTCACCATCCAAACATCTGGTGCTTCTAGAGAGCTGTCATGTTAGTTCCATCTTGAAGGTTGGTCATAATCAACGGGATATCTATCGCATAACAACAAATCCGCAAACTCAACCTCATGTTTTCCCAAACTTACAAACCTTCCTATACTTACTATTTACTCCTCTTAATCTATAATCTCACTCATATAAGAAAATTATCGTATACGGATCCTTTCATCCCAACTCAGCCCACATCCCCACCTACCTAACCTCCAAACAAGGAAAAGGCCGAACCCCAAACCCCTTCCGTCGTAAGTAATCGATCCTCGCCCACGTCATCTCCTTCATTCACGCGGCTGATAATGAGAAAGGGATTTGTGACAGAAATAGTAAAGCTCCTCTCGGGTAGCCGTTGGGTGAGGTCTCCCAATCATGGGCCGCCTGCACTCCTAATGCGGTAATAAGCACAACAACACGCCCGCGGCCGTGGACTTTTCTCTCTTCTGTCGTAGCTTAAATTAGGATCTTGGCCTTGAAGAAAAAAGCAAATCGACAGTTGAAGTTCAAACTTGCCTCATCAGGCAGCCAAATACCTTGACAAAGAACCTAGACATGTTGAAAGCTTGCATTTCTCTGGTTAGGGTTGTTAATATGCCGGATGCCCCTTATTGGGAAAGTCCGGCGCCAGCCCAAGTTTATACTACGTGGTAGTGCGCTACCACCTCGACTGGTTCTCCCCGTAATTGTAATACTGCTGCTTAGATGTCTTTGCAAAACAGCTCAAGATGTATGTACGAGTTAAGCTTTTATCCATGGCAAGTGCCCAAAATCTCACCAAGTCAACGTTTGATATGTGCGGTGCAATAGTCAAGGCGAATGAAAGAATTGGGTATCATACCCTTGCGTGTTAAAACATCCATTGTCTCTTTTGGCCCATGATCGATTCATCAAATCCGCATCAAGTACCCAGTCCGTTATCATTCGTACCTTCATCCCATCCGTTCCCGTGCCCTCCCAAACACTCATGAGTAATTCACAAGCCAAACGCGCCCCCTAATACTCTTCAGCGACAGCACCGATTTGCTCAAACACGCATCCATCTCGCGCATATAACCACGGCGAGGAGACACCCTTTCCGCAAAGTCTTGGCTGCGAGAAGCAAAGGAGATGAGGTTGGTCTTAAGGGTATCTCCACAACTGTCCTAATGCCGCATGATTCCATCCCAGAATGCAATATCTGTGGCCGCGCAAGGCCAAGGTTACGGCCGGCAAGTCCGCCGCTACCGGATGGGACTATTATTGCCCAGCAAAGGGATTGGCCGGGTTTGCTTGTGGCCTCAAAGCCGAGACATAAACTGAAATAATAGAAAATCAAAAGAAAATGCAGGTGGCAAATCAACACCAACCAACGCCTTTTCACCGGGACCTCACAAGCCAGTTCTCATGTCAAGGAGGTGCGTGCAAGGTCGAGAGGCGGCGCCTCGAGGAAGCATTGAGCGCCGGGTATCACTGACCAAAGACCCATCTTTGGAGTCGGATGTCATTACGACTGGTGGTGGCTGTTCGCAGGCATACCTGGTTGAGGGGGTATGCCAGAGCCATAACCCTGGTTCCGTTGCACGTAACTTTGATATGCCAAAGCCTGCTGGGGGTCCATGGGCATGTTGGGCATGTAGTTGTTGGGCATGTGGGGGTTCTGAGGGATGCCAGGTCGGTTGCCCTGAGGAGGAAGATGCTGGTTGGGAGGTTCTTCAGGAGACTCGACCTGGTCGCCGCCATCGACGCCGTTCTCATTGCCAGGAGTTGGCTCAGGAGCATTCAGACATGCCTAACAATAATAATCAGTGGGTGGTTCATACATAACGCGCAGCATGTACGTATCGCGCATAACGAGACACGCCGCGGCGGGCAACAGAAGGGTTATCGCGTACCTGAATCAAGTTCTTGCCCTCGGCTTTAGTAACGAGGGGCTGTAGCTTAGGCGTGGTGAAGGTGTAGACAAGACCGGTTTCAGAAACAACCAGAAGCAGGACTTGGGTACCTGTGAGCACAGAGAGCTCGTACGCCTATTATCAGACCAGATGTTAGCGATTGATGTATCATAATAGATTTCATATGTAGGCATGGTGACGCGAGCGCTTGATTTGTTGTTGACGCGACAGAGTGTCAAACAGACGTTGCAAAGGTGCCAAAAGCGCCATTGCACGCTGAAAGTTTATGCAGGAATAGAATTGGCGAGCGACCATGGCAAATCTCATGCGCCTCGAAGCACGGTGATTGCTTGAATCCTGATCGCGGGCTTGGTGTTGTTGGTGAATAGATAAAGACATACCTTCTTCATGATACCAGCCTTGCGCTTTGAGAAAGTGATGTGACGACGCGACTTGTCGCTGATAAACTTGATTTCTATCTTGCGGCGCTCGCGGCTGCCCTTCTCATCATCGTCGTCGTCGTCGTCGCCAGCTGAAGGACGCTGTCGCTTGATACCACGAGACTCTGTGGCGTTGCCATTGCCAACGTTCTGCGAGTCATCGAGCTCGGTAGGCGAGGTCTGGTCGTGCTGGTCTGTGATGTCGGCCATGGCGTCTGCGAGTTGAAGTTCGTCTCAAATGGGCTTGGATTCGATTATCTCAAAAGAGAAAGCGCTCTTGTTTGTATTACCACGAATAAACCGCGACAGGAAGAACAAAAAATGGTGGTGGAGATACTGCTTTGAGCGTGGTGCCGATGGATCTATACTGGATCTGGAGTGGGAGCGGAGAGAAAATGGAGGGAGCTGCGGTGCGCTGCGTTTATTGTCGCAGAAACCTGGTTGGGCACGCTCTTGCTGTTTGCTGCTTCGAGTCTGGTTCGGGTGTGTTCTGGGTTTGGGTTGTTCGGGGGGGGCCTTTCCTTTTTCTGGGTGCGGGCTGTGGAGAGCGTGGGTGGCGCGGACGGGAAAGAAGCGAGGCCAGGCGAGGTAAGTGCAAGTGCGCGTGTTCCAAAAGGCAGTGAGAGAGTGCGAGTGCAGTGCAGGGGCCGGGCAGCAGGACAGGGTACATACGGAGAGCAGGTACCTGCTCTCTGCATGCAAGACGAGGGAATTTGCCTTAAGCAAAAGACGCGCCAATGCTTATTGGCAGGACTGGTTGCGGCCGCTGGATATCCGCATGCAATTGACGAGGCGCTTGTCCGGAAGCGGAGATGACAGGGTGTGGGCACTTCAGATTCGAAAAGCTTACCAGGGGATAAGAGTCCAGCCAAGTCTAAGCAAATGCCAGGGTTCAAGCCGATGAGAGAGAGAAAGAGAGGGACAAAGGAGCGGGGAATCAAAGAAGCAGGCCCTCTTTTTTTCTCTCACCGTGCTCGTCGCCCTGTGTATGTGTGAGTGAGAGTGAGTGTGTGTGTGGGTATGGGATAATTAAGCAAAACGGTAGGTATCCGTGCCTGAAGGACTACCTAGCTATCACTCTGGGAAACCGGGGAGAAGCTTGCTGTCGTTTTGCGAATGAACCGTGCTAACATAGCAAGCTTTTTGGCTGGTGCAGCGGAACAAGTTCCCAGTCTCCACGAGTGGAATGGGTGCAAGATGAACGCGAGGGTGGATGGGATGCAAGGTCTAGCTTCAACCAACCACAATCTCTGAATTAACCTGTCTGTTGCTGAGTTAGGGAGTCGGCGATTCAAGCGTCCGGTGGGTTGCTACGTGCAGCGCGCCATTGCTGGTGCGACAGGGATTGCGTGAGTGGACTGTGGCACGCGTGTGGTGGGTATTTGTGTGGGAGCTGGTGTGAGAATTCACATGGGCCTCATACTTAGCACATGTTTACATACGCTCTCAGCTGGGCGCTGTGCAAATGGATGCAAGCATGCAGTTGTGATTTCGAAAGGATGGGATGGTCCTGAGCAGCCCAGGTGGAATGGGAGATAGATATCAATGATGTGTATAGTATACGATCCAGTATGAGTGTCTGTATGTGAGATAATTGTACAAAACAATAATAACAGAGCTTGATGCCTTGAAAACAACAGGGAAAGGGACCTAGTAGCAACCAGGATCGACCTTGGTCTAATATAGAACTGTATCTTCTCAGCTTCTTTTCCTGAGATTGCTTGCATGCGTTTGCCCTTTTGGTCCAGTTGAGCATGAATGGTTGGCTCATGGTCGTCCGTCACATCAAGGACAGGAACGATAATCAGCAACGTCATTAAGGTTTACCGATGAAACGAGAATAGTGATGTTGTAGCCATCTTGCACACGGACTCTCCTGCGGACAATGAAGAGATCGCCGTACGCCCTGTCAGAAATCCTCGCTGATGCCCTCCCTATCTTCGTCAATCGATATCACTGATCGAATGAGCCATTTGCATACCGTTGTTATTAGCAGGGTTCTTCCGGCCTTAGACACTGAGCTTCAGCCTGTCATCGGTCGTCTTAAGCAAATCGGCACCGACCAACCTCTATGCCAGGCAGAAGAGCTTCGTCGATGGCAACAGAAAGAGAGAGACAGGGTGGGACGTCAGTGATGACGGACGTCCCTGTGAACGACATGCATATGTGCCTGGTGGTGCTCTGTTTCGGCATCTCAGCCATTGTCTGGCGTGTCCTCCTCGAGCCGAACTTGAGAACGACGACCGTTACAGCTTGTGCAAGGACGTTGTTAACTTCCAGTTTTGGACTGACACTTGACGGTTAATTAAACCGTGATCTCTACATACACAGAGCCTCGACAAGGGCTCGACAACAGAGACAGGCTTGTTAGGTGGAGTCGACTCGGCCCATCAGGCAGAGCACTCCACAAGGATCCCGCACCGCCCGCTCATCTTCCAAGCGAGTGACACAGTGTTGCCCTACCGCAGAATTGGCTTCTCTCTCCAGAATCGATGTACCTACACCTCGCGGAAAGATCCTGTCGACCACACGCGTTGCTTTGAGAGAAGAAAAAAGGCCCTCGGCCCTATCCTGGATATCCTGGGTCGTTGAAGCAGTGGGCCAATTTTTCTACGCCGCATACCTGCCGCCGCGTGACGAACCATAGCGCGACTACAAGTGCAGAGTGAACTCTTTGGCATCGTAGTCTATGCCATGCTGGTCAAGACTCTTCAGTTTTCTGCAAGATCTTGGTCTGTACCCCAAACCTAGAAAACGAGAAACCCTTCATATCCATCCGATAAAGCGAGAATCCAATGCTCAGCTACCCATGATTGTTAACTCTCCAGCCTCCCCGTTAACAATCAATTTCGACTAGCGCAGATCTGTCGCACAGTGTCCCCTCGTCTTCACAACCCTGGAGACCAAACTGAACACGAAGATGCAGATTGTTGGTCTTGGATGCGCACAGGTAGTACTCCCCTGTCTGCGCGTGCGGTCTGCGTCTGGGCCTCGACCTGCATGTCGCATCATCCACTTAAGCAAGCGGGGCTTTTTAAGCTCTGAGATTGGCTGAACGAGAAGGAAACAGTCAAATGTCAACCAGCGTTTCTGATTGCTGATTGTATGCGAAGACCATCAAAGTCTGTAGTCATTGAATCATTCTGTGCTTAAAAGCCCAGTGCGTTAACGCTTGTTATTAAGGAGCAGCCATGAATAATTGGAAGTTCCAGATAACGAAAGCTCAAGAGAGCATGCCTATGCTGATAAGACATACTGATGCAGATGGGAGTCGAAGGATGGGCGGGCCTACTTCCTCGGCTCTCCCCTCCGACTACCGGGTGATCTAAAGAGACCCTGGCTCTGGGCAATTGATTGCTTCCCCAAGCCTAGACTGCAGATATGCCGCAAAGTCGCATGGGCATGATTGGCGGGAACTTCCAATGAACATTCTTGAACCTCAATCTTAACATGAAGCCAGAGGCATACTTGACGCGCTGCAGCGCGAAACCACGATCAGGATGGTGGGGCTGGGTCCAATCAGCCTGCGGCACAAGCTCAAGGACGCCGTCATGTCATCCCATCATCCCAGGCTCTCTGGTGGAGGAGGGAACGAACCCTGTGGAGCAGTTGTGTCGACCAAATTAATAGCTTTGATAACCGCAAGCGGGGAATCCAGAGGCACCATGACAACGGATCGGGGATTGGTGGATGAAGGCCTCGGCTCCGTCGGAGGGTGGCGGGAACGGCTCCAGGGTTTGTTTGTCCCGTAATGAAGGGGCGACTTAGGGCGGAATAAGTGCATCTTGACATAATCGGATACCGTAACTTGGGTTGCGTCGTCGAATTCGGAGCCGGCCGAAAGCCAGGTGGCGGAGTTAGTATGTATGTGCAAGCAGAGCCCAGTAGTGAGTACGTACGGAGGGATCACGAAGTGCCAGTATTGGAATTCGCGACTAGAATTTCCCGTGGTGCTTAGATCTCATGTGGAGGATATCAATCAGTCCCATCTCGCATTTAAGGCTGGAGGCTGAGACGGAACGAGAAAGGCTTCATTCCACAGGGGGAATGGTGCCATCAAGCAATTCACGAATAACATTGAACCAGATGGCCGAGATGGGATTGTCAAAAGGTTTGCTCTCGTCTCTGCTTGTGACTTGGACTTGGCACATGGAGGTGAAATGCACCAGGGCGGGGAAAGCTCCAGCTGCCTCGGAGCCAACCTTTTCAACGACAACGGCTCCTCTCGCAGTCCACCAGGTCAAAGCTCTTAGGCTCCCCTCCGAACTTGGCTGAAACAGGAAGCTCCCCAAAGATGGCACAGTGTCAGCGTGGTAGTCGCGCGCTGCAAACGACGTGGGCATCTTGAACTCGTCCTGCCCTACCAGCCAGACCATGTTTGCTTTGAACAACTGATGATGACGGCGAAGAAGTGCTGTGGTAGCATTGAGTGGCGTAAAGGTCGTTTTTGGCGGCGTGAGTTGATGGATGGAGAATGAGCGAGGTGATGGGAGGCCTAATAGAAGGTACCTCGATACTGTCCCTGCCTACGCTATCGCTATCGTATATCGTTTTAACGAGCTACTAGTGATAGATAACTCGTTTATTGCACTTAACACGCTGGATACCTAGTAGGCTCAGCATCACTAATGAATGATCTACACGTATGGTGATATGGTTTTGCTATTCCTTGATTCTTTCCAAGCAAACCCATATCTTGTGATTTATTCTCACATGCAGTATGAAAGCATCAGAAGCTTATGCAATCCGTATCAACATAGGAAATATTGCTCCGTACATCGTTTCTTGTTGGACTCATTCCCTTCCCTCCCTTACGCAACCGAGGGCGATTCTGCGATCGCTCGATCGTCCATGTATCGATGATCTATGACATCCCTAGAAGCCCTCTATCTTTCCAAAATTGATGTCATTTGTAGGTGTGTTTCAATGGCCATCGAGTGCGTAACCTTTCCTCTCGAAGTAGTCAGTTGTGATAGATGAACGACCGGATAATCTGTCAAGTGGGTTCAAATGGATAGAGGGCCAGAGTGGCACCACGATGCATTATGAAGGTGCCGTTGACATTGTGCGATGCGAAACACTATTAGACATCTCTCATGCGAGAAGTGGTGATAACATGGTTTTTATATGTAAAATCTTCTTTGACGTTGGAATTAGGCATGTCAGACATGAAAACACCATCCCTCAAAGGGTATTCATCTCCATCTAAGGACGATTAAGCTCACTCTGACCTAGCGGCAGGCTAGGGTTTGCACCCGCAGGCCTTGCAACTGTGAGGGCATCCCTTACTTGACCTATTCCTATCTAGCCTCTGGTAATCGCTCCTCTCAACTACCGACCGTTTGTTTGAGATGATGGCGTTGTCGTCGATGAGAAAGTCAGCTGTCAATGTGCAATTGGATCTTGTCAGAGAATATTCATGATCAGGCCATAAATCACAAGAACCATACGTAACCCAGCGGCTGCTGATGGGGTTTCCTAACAATTTGATTGTTCTCAGCGGCTCTGCCGAGTCTCGGGTGTCTTGGCTCCAACTACCGCTGTCCCAAACAGGGTATTGAACCATAGTTTTCGAGTCTCTGATTGGCCACCGCCTCGGCGTGGGACCATTTTCAAAGGGGGTACTTGGCAGTTCCGCGCAAAGTCCATCCATCTCCTGAAACAACGTTGGTTGCGGATTTCGAGAAAATCAGCTGGTTTCCGAGACGGACGTTTGAGTTAAGCTCTCGTTTCATTCTTGGTCTTGGTGTCGTTGGATTTTTCTTGATTCATGCTCAGTGGTCCCGTCAGTTTGTCGTGTTCTTTGCATGTAGGGGGCCTGTCTTTCAATTCTCTCTCTAATACCATACTTTCGCTTCAACCGAGTCTCCGTGCTCGCTTCGTTGTCTATCCTTGACCGTTCCCTTCTTTTCCTTGGGATATTTGCAAACCTCAAGGGTTGACCTCTTGAGACCACTCCCTTCATTCGTTTTCATCTCTCGACGAGACTCAATATCGCAGACGCTGGACGTCTATCAACACCATTTCCTAGACGACACCATTCGATCAGAAAACATATCCGATACAGAAAACGCATTTCGATTCGATTCTTAGCTGCCGATCTCTTTTATCCCTTTCACTTGTCGTATCTCAAAAGTCAACACCGGCATCATGGTCGACAAGGTCTTCATCGCCACGGTTATCGCCGACATGCTTTTCCTCGCCTCGGGCATTCTGGAGCTCGCTTTCTCGCTGGTCGTACAAAGTCGGATGTACGCTGAGCCTGCAGATGGTGAGGAGGCCACACGGAATTTGCTGTACCAACGGTTTCCCTTGACAGCCGGTATCGTCAACGCCGTCTTCGTTCTTATCACATTCGCCGTCACCATACCAGGACTCGTCACGTCCACTCGAAAATTCCTCAAGGTTTCAGGATACATGGTGACGTTGTGCGCCATCTTCACTATGTGTGTGGGTGTATTTCTCTGGATCATGACACTCAAGATCCGGGCGCAATTCTTCGATATTTATATTGCACAAGAACCAGAGGTGCAGAGCCTGATCCAGAATTCCGTACGTTTCCCCATGTCGTGATGGGTTGAAATAGGCTGACCAAAGGACTTACAGTTCCAATGTTGTGGTTACTACAACAGCACTTCGCCCGCCTTTATCATGGATTCGACATGTAGCAGTCCTGCTAGTGCGACTATTCTCCGTGGCTGCGCATCAGCTATCTCTAGTTTCGCTAGTCTCAACATTGATGGCATCTTCACTCTCATGTTTGGCGTTGTTGGTAAGTTTGAATCTCATTCATTGCTTTGCTACAAATGGTGTGTTTACGACGGTTCCTAACAATCTTTATAGGCATTGATGCCATCTTTGTCCTGTGCATCGCTTGTCTGCTCAAGGAGCGCAAAGAGCGTGAGCGTTACCGACATATCGATGAGAAGTCGGGCTACCGACAAATTTAATCAACCATATTCTTCTCTTAATATGTTTTCTAATTAATTGGTTGCCCGACTTACGCGTCCCTCGCGATCATTCTGCTTTTAGCGTTAGCGATTTCTCAAATATCCACCTTAGAATGCGATGAATATAAATGGCATTTTATATTAGTATTTTTATCACTGGCACCAAGAGTTGAAACGCATATACGTTGCCCAGTGGAACCTTCGGCGACCTATGAATCTTGGACGAACCATCCAGTCTGGTACTGAGTCAAATAACAGGCATACATCTATTTCTCGTGAGATTATACCATATATGTAACGCTATCAAATGATTCCAAACGTCGTTATGCCTTTTGTTCGGCTTTTCTCTCTTCGCAGCTCCACCTCCTCCAGCTCGAGGCCTTCGCCATCTGCCATAATTCGCTCCCGATGCCAAGGTCCAACAAACATGCCTTGAGGGTCAGCATCGTGACGCACTGCCCGGAAAGCCTCGAGCTCCTTGCCATAAAACGCTTCAATCTCAGGACGGCACGTTCTAAAGTTCTTAGCCCAGTGAGGTCGACCTCCAAGGTCCTTCATCAACCATTCAAAACCTTCGTAGTAACGCTCATGACATGGGGGGTCCATCAAGTAAGGCCGGTAGAGAGTAGCGTTGAGGTAGAGAGTTGGTCCATCCTCGACGGTAATATCAAGATATGGCCGTACGTTGGAAGTAAGCGTAGTGTCGCTGACACGAACCTCGACAGGTGCATGCACGTAGAGACCATCAGCGGAGAAGGGGATGTTGTGAGGAACATAGTCAGGATCGTCAGGAGTCAAATGGTTGAGCCATGAGCTCAGTCGTCTGAGGGCTTCGGGGCCCTTGTGGAGAGGAATGGCCCATTCATTGACAAATTGGGAGTAAAGGCAGTTCATGAGCAAAGCCTTACCACTGGGTTGAACGGCGGATGAGGTCGTTCCGTTGCGGAAGCCATACTGCATACCAAAAACAAACCACTCAACCCAGGGCAAGATTCGGGGGATGTGTTGGGCCAGATAGAGGAGGTTGTGATAGACATAGTATCCTATCGAGCCATCGTAACCACTCTGAGGCGGATCACGGTGTTCCTCGTCGGTTTTGTCTGCTTGCCAGACCACCGCACGTCTTGAATACGGAAACCACCAGACTCTGACAAATTCACTTTGTGTCCACAAATCATGATTCCAGGCTTCCAGCATCTTGTGGTCAGTATCGATTTTCTGCTGCCACTTCAAGGTGAATGCCGGAACCGCCTTGAAAGTGACTTCTGTGATAATGCCCAGCGCACCAAGTGATAGAAGGGCAGCCCGGAAAAGATCAGGTCTTGTGTCTTTGGAGCATGAGACAGTGGTTCCGCTGGCAAGTGTGACTTTGAGAGAGGTTATGTTCTCGGACATGAGACCATGGCGTAGACTGCTTCCGTGGGTACCGGTAGCAATGGCGCCGCTGATGGACTGCGCGTTGATGCTTCCCAGGTTGGGCATTGTCAGTCCATAACGGTCAAGCTCCTCGCATAAGGTATACAGCCTGATTCCACCCTCCATAACAACGACGCCCGTATCTTTATCCACTGAGAGGATCCTGTTGAAGTTGTCCAGGTTGATAAGCCAGCTCGACGTGCAGGTAATGTCTGAGGGCGAATGTCCACATCCGGTTGTCACCAGGCGCCGACGACATCTCCGCGCCAGATTAACGGCCTTTTCGACTTCAGCCAGTGACTCAGGCTGAATAAATAGCTCTGGGAGGGATGAGAATGTGTGCGCCCAAGTGTGGTGGACATGTTGTGGCCGCGCCCGGAATGCGACGCCATCGTCGAGCTTTGCCAGCTCTGAAGCCACGAGAGGATCCATTGCACGGCACAAATCGTAGGTGGTCGCAAGCTGGATCAGAAAGAGGATAAGATGTTAAGAGGATGGCAGAGACAAGATTAATCTATAAAGACGAGTGGGATCAATTTGCTCTGCTTGATGCCGAAGTGGGTGTAGTCGCATCCAGCCTTCGGCGGAGTGGGTCGATGTCGGAATCGCGAATCTCGCCATGAGCAGCAAAACCGTTTTTATTAAGCTTATTTGACCATCATTGGAATCTTATCTCCCTTGTACCACTAGGTCAATACACGCATCACACCGATGCAATCTGGAGGCGAATGTATACATTCTGTACGTCGTTGGCGGCTCAGAGGCGCAACCGAAAGAAAGGCACACACAAAAAAGAAGACCGATCAACGAAGACCCTGGATCGCTGCGGCAGGGGCCTGGCGATCGAATATTCGGCTTTGATTGGTCAATCTTCAGGATTCTAGGCGTCAACGATATTTGCCGGGATTTGACGCAGGCCCGACTGAGCAGCAGTGCTTTATAAGCGGTGGTAAGGATGTTAATGATGCGATTGGGCATCCAACCACAATTACCCTACAGACATTGAAATTTAATTAGTCAAAAGTCTGTCGATGCTGAGAACACTGTTTGTTCAGTTCTGTTACTGAATAAATATCATGTAGCTATGGGTAGGTAACGACTATGTTTCTTAACATTAAGGACCATGTTGTAATGTCGATGAGATGGCTCGGTCATGGATGTGCAAGGTAAACTGGTGTGGCACAGGAACTACTGTATACTTTCCCTGCTCAATAATAACTAAATACAGGTGCCTATCTTTCCTCTGCACCATCGCCTTTTACTCGTTGACATCACACATCCTTGGTACGGGTACGGACGTCAGCTTTCCATCACGCTGATATACCAACATATCATATAAGCACGCTGTGTGATCTGTTGCTCTTCACATTCGACTGATGTCTCACTTTCCGCTGGAAGCGGGGCATATCTCGATAAGCTGGATTTTGACAACGTTCTTCAACGATCACAAGACAAGCCCCGTTGGCTCAGTGGTAAAGCGTATCACTAGTAATGATAAGATCACTGGTTCGATTCCAGTACGGGGCACGTGATCTGTTACTTTTGCCAATTGCAGGTATTTTTGCTTATCACGGAGTCGTTGTCGTCTGGTGTTGTTGGATGATCGTGAGAATGAAAGTTGCCTTTTTGGGCCAATTTTCTATTACGATAGGGCTGCACGTGGCCCCTGTTTTTGCTTCCTCAGCCAATGTACCTACTACCTCAGATATTGTGTAACTTCAACAGGCAGTAGCAGTCCAGGGTTGGCCGAAATGATCCAAGTAAGCAGGAGAACGACATTTGTTCAGACGTCAGTATTGTAGTCGTACGACTTAATAATGTTTGATACACTTTGCGAAAACGCATACGGATACAGTCATTCAAGCTTTGGAAGGACGGAGCAAGCATGAAGCCTCCTGTTGAACAAACTGTCCAAAGCGCATAATACATAAGGAGGATCAGGTTCAATGCCATTTATAACACAAGCAATGGCTAGCATGTGTATAAGACGACAAAACAGCATCATATCGTCATGGTGCCCCTGACAAAAGGGTGTTGCTAGGGCGCACACTTTGACATGGAAACGAATTACAAGGGTGATGAGAGGTTGACACACTGGTGGATTTTCCATGTTCCTGTCACAAGGAGAGCTCGACTCTACGTAAAATCTGGATCTAACTCACGCAGTAGCAAAGTGTATTTTGTTGTCTAGATCATGGCGCATTTCAACGACACCAAGCGCTTATGTGTATGCATGAGCTATGCTATACACATACTGATGGAACGATTGCTCATTTCTTGGCTCAAAAGGCACTAAAGGCCGGCACGTCCAAAGACTCTTCCCAACGTCTTCAATGGGAAGCTTTAATACCTACAGTCGGGTATCTCTATATACAATTACAATTATTGTACGTTTAAGCTGATCTAGAATCTGATTACTTGTGGACTCTGCCAGAGTCATCATTCACACAGCAGCTCGCCGGAGCCCAGAGTCTATTTCACCTTCAAACACCCTCTTCGTCTCGTCCATCAAGCCCTCCTCGAATAACCTTGCCCATCTATCAGCTAGCGAAGCCATATCCCAGTCTGCCAGCCGCGCAACATCGCCCTTCTCCTTCAACTCGGCAGCTACAGATGTGACGAGCTTACCATCGAGACCACAAGGAACAAAACGAGCCCAGGGGTTAACGTCCTCGGGCCCCTCAACAGAGATGTCGATGTTTACAGCTATACCGAGGGCTGTGATATGTCGCCGATGATGAACTCCCATGGCTGCGATTTTGCGCTCCGGTTGACCAGCTGGTGTAGGAACCCAAACTCCAGGCTCATCTCGGGTTGTGTAGGTCTCCAGGCCAAACAACTCTGCAAGCAAACGACGTGTGGTAGCTTCAAGATGTGCTGCATACGACATGACCGAGTACCGCGCGTATAGTGGTGAATGCATGTCCAAGACAGGCCATAAGACAAGCTGCCCAGGACCGTGATAGGTCGTCAGCCCACCACGATTCGTCTGCTTGACATCGGGAACAAAGCTCTGCTCGGGAAGAGGGTCACGCCGATGAGGAAGCGCAACAGAAAGGGGTGCCTCAAATCGAGACGTTTGCGCCGAAGTCAGGGCAGGTTGACGGCGGCCCAGCGTAAGAGTCGGAGTGGCTTCAAAGGAAAGGAGGTGAGGACGGGGTGGGTCGGTTTTCTGATCATTATCAAGGCTCTTCCATTTGAGAAACTGGGAGCGGAGGTCCTCCTGAGTAGCATCGGCAGAGTCGTAGGAGACAAAGGCACCGGGATTAGATCCTGTGAGGTGCTGATGTGCGAGTAGCTTAAGAGGAGGTAGTCCAGGCGCCGGAGCAGTAGAATTAGACACCCATCGACGGAGACAGATATAGCCGGCAGATGCTCCGACTCCGGCACGGAACAAAGTGGAGAGAACGGCGGCAGACGGAGCAGCTCTGAGCCGAATACTGAGCGGCATTATTGACCGAGGGACGACCAAGCACGTTCTCTACCTGAGAGTAAAAACCGCTCGAAGCGCACAAGCCGTTCAAGGGAGACGATTAGTCGGGTCGATGTGGCTTGCACGCGTGCGTGGTCAAGATCACAAAACGGCGATAACCTACAGCCTTAGATCTTGGGTGAAAAAGTGAGTTTCTGGTCGATCCCGTGGGGCTAGGCAAGACGGCGGATGGTGACGTCGGTGAATCGGGGCCGAGAACTAACGGAGGCCACCGGGAGTTCAAAAATCCAAAGATCTGCTCTAGGGGTACGGATACATGTGAATATTACACTATCGTGACTATCAATTTCAGTTAAATTGGTCTTGCTCTGATACTGATCAGAGTATTGGGTTTCACAACTTTGGCTTAGAGAAGCTAAGCATGGCCTGTTGGTTTACAGCAGCTGTCAAGCGACGATGGGTGACACCAGCTGAAGATGGATTCATTCATGATGAAGAATGCACAGTCTCGGTGCTAGTTGAAACAAAGAGAGCTGAGTGTGACATACATAGCTGGAAAGCGTGGGAAGCTCCGTTAAGAGACATTAGCTGTACGTAGGTATGTATCATTAAGCTTCTGAGTTGTTAGTCTCATCCGTGTGAGCAGCACAACACAAGCGAATGAATGCCGAACTCTGCATTTTGGCGAGTCTTGGCAT
The DNA here is from genome assembly GCA_021655865.1 of Fusarium guadeloupense. NCBI lineage: Eukaryota > Fungi > Ascomycota > Sordariomycetes > Hypocreales > Nectriaceae > Fusarium > Fusarium guadeloupense. Next base: position 32,139 of record JAJJWM010000429.1, read on the forward strand.
TTGCATTCTGTAAACCTATCGCCCCATCATCATTGACAATCACTTCCTTTGCATCATCCATTTTGCGACCCCATGACATCAGAGGAGAGCTAAGCTCGAATAGTGACAAAATAGTTGCTACAGCTTTGCTCCATCGGGTAACATGTTATGGTAATTCATTGCCGCCCAGTGTCGTCATGACCAAGTCGCCGTGCACCCGGGACTTTTATCCAGCTAGACTAGCTGACTCTAGTAACTTTGGTCCCCTTTGGGCGTCGAGATCGTACAGTAGGCTAGACCCGTTGGACCAAGACAGAGGTATCATCTGTTGTAGCACGGGCTTCGCAAGGTTCCGCCGTGAGGGTTTTAGTGTGATTCACTGCCAGTGTAGCGCAGCTTGCGTCGTAAAAGCCGGGATAAAGGTGCTCTGGATGATGAATGCCAGGGGTGAACAGCCACGGGGACCTACGTAACGCCCCAGGGTATCGATGGATTTCACGAGCTGAGTTGAGGATACCTCTACGAATAATAAGCTGTATGCCTTCCCCGTGAACTGTTTCTCCTCTCCTCTTACGTGAAGCTATTCATACCTGTTTCCACCACAAACTTGGTGTGTATCGCTTGGACCAAAGGGAGAAGAAACACATTCGTCAATGTCGTACAGCACAATTTGACTGAGACAGACAGCTCCCTCCTGTCTCCACCCCACGAGCCAGCCCGTCTCCCGAGCATCACATCACCCCAGGCGCTAGTTCACTAAAGAAAAGGCTCCAGAAACAAAAAAACAAGAATCCCTCCCAAGAGCTAAACAAGGTTCATAAGGATCGCCAATCTCCTCGACTTGGGGCTTGTTTCTTCTTTCTTGTTCCCTATTCTTCCCCCTTGCCCGTATAATATCTTTCCCACTGTCGTCGAATAATCAAATCGCTTGGTAGCCATAGGCAGAATTGGCCTTGGACCCTTGGCAGAGGAAACAATCTCTTACATCCATCAGACGCACAACCCTTCTAGCGCCTTTTAGCTGCAGCAGCTACTTCGGTGATCCTGGCGTGACGACATCCAATCCCCCGAATTAATACACTGCGACTCGAATTTTTTGGGCAAACTGCGACAACGCCTTAATACATATATCTTTCATTCGATCCGTTCATCCTTGTTTGGATAGGAGATTCTCTAGCTTTACCAATCTTGTCACCAAATACTACCATGGCGAAGAGTAAGTCTTTCTTAAGGATCACACAACAATATAGAGAAATATGGACTCTCCCTATCCCCGTCGTAATCCACCCCTACAACCTCAACAATAACCAACTAACACTCTTGATAGACGCCCCTCTTGGCCTCGTCGGCCTCATTCTTCTCGCTGTTTCCCTCCTATTCCTGTGGTTCATCGTCCTATCAGGCCTAACTTCAACAACACCCTTCGACAAGACCTACTTCCTCCGTGCCGACACAAGCGGCATCACAGGAGCCCGCGATACCACCCAATGGAACTACTTCTACATCTGCGGCTCCGGCAACAACGACTGCGATGGCGCTCGCGCCGCCCCTGTTATCGGCAATGCCTGGGATTCTAACCCGAGTGATGCACCCAGTTCGCTTGTCGGTGGTCGCGCTGGTGATACCACTTCCAACAGGCAGTACTGGCTGTGGCGATTCGGCTGGGTCTTCATCCTCATCACCCTTTTCTTCGAGACACTTGCCTTCTTCACTGGCTTCATCGCGTGCTGTGGTCGCCTCGGCGCTGGCATCTCTGGCTTCATGTCCATGTTTGCCTTGTTTTGCTCCTCCGTTGCCATGTCCCTCATGACGTATGTTTTCCCTCCCTCATACTATGGGATCATCTTTCGCTAACTTCGTGCAGTGCCACTTGGGTCCTCGCCCGCAATGCTTTCCAGCGCGATGGTCGCTCGGCCTCACTCGGCCGCTACGCTTTTGGCTTTGCCTGGGCATCTTGGGCCGCACTCTTCCTTGCCACCATTCTCTTCTGCCTCGGCATGCGTGGTGACAAGTCATCGCGAGGCTACAGCGGTCGCTCGTGGCGCCGCAGCCGTAGCGTCCGCAGCAGCCATGCTGGGGGCTTCGAAGGACGTCGTGTCAAGGACGACTACTCCTAAAGTATAATGCTTGAAGTGAAAAACAGCCTCAGCAGGTCTGGTACTAGCGAGCGTACTGGCGTTGGCAGGGTTGGGTATTGACGGTCTCAGCAAACTCAATTGCTACCAATCAATGCAACATCGCTCAAATGCTACCATCGTCTATCAACGACACCATCTTATCGGTCCATATTTGGTCTAGTATTTACTCACCTGTTGCGTTTTGCAGGTTTGTATACATGAAGTTTTGGTGGGGAGCATGGGCGTGCGAATAATGTTATTGAATTAATGTTACGGCCGAGATCCCTGAAGCAAGCTTGTTATCTTTAACCGCTTAATGGTCTTTTTATTACGAATGTATGATATTGCAAGAATACAAGTATTTTATTAACCTTGTCTGGACCACGCACCTATCACTAAATGGCTCAGGAGCCTGGGAATTTACATTGAGAATATCATCTATGGCGAAACGACAAGGTAGTAGCATTGAGATAAGAGTCGATCATCCAAGTATCATATGTACGTTAATACCCGTCCAACTCCAATGCGTGCATTCGTATTATCATACCATTCGTCAAACAATTGAAGCCTGAAGTCGCCTCCAAAGCCCTCTCTTTATTCCTGTCTGATGCCATAACTTTCCCACCCCTTCGTATACCTACATGAAAAGTTCAAAATGTTATTCTTATCCGTTTCCCAACCAACCCCTTGCAGCCAGTTTTGTTCGTCCATGAACAAATGCTAAAATCCCATCGATTTGTCTAAAGCCATCCCAAAACGTGTACAGGACTTGTCTCCAAGAAATGCAGAAAAAGAAAAAGGCGGACAAAGAGGTCCATAGGGCATATTCTTCAGCCATCAGACGTCGCAATGTGCTGTCTTGTCCGAAAGAGCCGAAACGTTGTTAATAGTCATCGCGTCGATAGAGCAGACGTCTGTAAAAATCTTAGTTCTGTAGCCAACTAGATACCTGCTCTGTTGGCTGGTCGCCGCGTCTACCTCTTATATCCACTGACAGAGGTAGGCTCTTCATTCATTCTAGTTGGGGCTTGTCAAAGGGCTGACGCTGTCGAGTGGCGCCGTGTGTAACGCCGGTCTTGCAGGACCGTCCTTATTCAAACCATCTCGCTCTCTCTGTAACACACCATTGACCCACTCTGCCACCTCGGCATCAGCGGTTGACGAATTCAGATCCAGTTTACCAACAGCTTCCGCAACGTCATCCGCCTCCTCACCATCCTCAGCTTCTTCGGTGATAGTCTGTGGCTTTGTGAATTCAACAAGCCAGGGATGTTTCAGTAGCATCGCGTATGTCGGCCGCTTAGCAGGAATCTTGTGCAGACAGCTTCGGACAAAGTCTTTGGCAGTGTCTGAGTACCCCTCTTCGGGCATCGCGGGTGGTTCGCCCTCGACAATAGCCTGTATGGTGTGAGTAATCTAGAAACTCCTCATGGAGAAATGGATAAGTCGACTTACACTCAGTTGGCTAAAAATAGTAGAAGATACCTCAGGTGGGTAAGGGTATGCGCCCTTAGCACATTCGATGATCGTCAGACCCAGGCTCCAGACGTCGCTCTGTACACTATACGATCCGTCCGAGTTACCTGCTTGTGCAAACCCACCGCCGGAAATTCTTTCTGGCGCCATGTAGCTCTGACAACCGATGTTGGTTCGGGCTATACTGGCCACTAGGTTACCACTGACACCAAAGTCGCAAATTTTGATTTGACCGCGTGTGTTGACCAGGATGTTGGTTGGCTTGACATCGCGATGGATGATGCTGTGCTCCTCTTTCAGTGATTTGAGACCCATGACCGTCGAATACGTGATCTTTCTCAGAACATTCTCGGGAATTCCACCAGTGTACAGCTTGTCAATGGATCCACCATCCATATACTCAATGCACATGTAAACGGCACCCTCCTGGAAGAAGGCACCGTAAAAGTCGATGATGTAGGGCGAGACACATTCGTGCAGGATAACGAGTTCCTTCAGGATAGTTGTGAATTTGGCATCGTCGAGTTCCAACCGCATCTCTTTCATTGCCATGATTGTGCCGGTCGTGCCATCGATAGCTTCTGATTGACCCTCAGCGGAGTCTTCTGCAGGCCTTACTGGAGAGGGATCGGATTGCGAGTACTGAACAGGAAGTGGTTTCCTTGAAAGACCTTGCCCAAACCGAGGAACTCTCCGCTTGGCATGCTTGACCTTATAGACGGTTCCATAGTTTCCCTTACCAAGCTCCGCCATCACTTCCACTTCATCAAGGGAGATGCTGAAAGTCTGGCCGTTGGCAAAGTTGACTCCTGTCCGCGTAATGGTAGCAGCTCCATCAAAAGTTACCCAGCCCTTTTCCGTATCGATGTACTTCTTGAAATCATCCATCTTGGACCCTTGACTGGCGCCTGTTCCATTCGATTGTTGCTCGCTGGGCATGTCGCCCGTAATATCTGATAGCTTGCCGGGAGGTCCCCGTTTCTTACCCGTGGTCGGAGAAGGGCTGCTTCCGCCCATATCAGATAGCTTCATTCCCATACCACCACCCATCTTCGCCCTTCGTTCACTGAGTGAGGGCTTGGGGACTGCGGGAGCTGAGTTGACATGTGCAGCATGTGGCCTTTGCATATTCGGGGGCATTCGCAAGTTGGCAGGAAACCCGTTTGATATGCTACCCGTTGGCGACTGTCCTGTAGGTGATGCTGGATTACCAGCAGGAGACATGCCTTTTTGTAGGCGTTGTTGGTGCAGTGCCCTCGCCTTGGCCATAATGCTGTTTTCCACAGAAGCACTACTGCTTCCAGCAAAACTGGATGACGATTGTACAGGACGTCTAGCCATACCCAAAACACCCATAGCCGTTGAGTTCGGATTCATATTGCGGGGATCAGAAACGGATCGCAAAGACGGGACTCTTCGAGGAGGCTCATTGGGGCTATCATTGGCAGGGGATTCGAGCGGCGTGCTGGGTTCGGAAGAATCTTCAGAACCCGGAGATGCGGGCGTCGACAAGTCCTTCCAGTCTTCCGGCGTGGCCGGAATCGAGTCGGAGGCGGACATCGGAGGTGTGCAGCGAGTTAAAGGTAAAGTGAAGTGATGCTGAGTAGGAACCGCGCTGGTGAACAATTTTGGTTGAAGTTTTTGTTGGCGAGAAAAACGCTCGAAATTTCAGAGCGGCGTAGGAACCACGAGAGATGTCTTAACAGGACCGCGGGGAGCTGTCGATCGGGAGACGGGACGCGATCGATTAGATGGGTACAAGAAGGAGCGATGGAGGGGAACAGATGGTGCGATTCTTTCGGAGCTAAATGGAGTCAAGCAGCGGGCGGTCTAGGCCTTTAGAACTTTAGTACCCTTCAAATGACTGGGGCCCCTTCACGGTTGGGGAAGAAGGCTGCAGAAGCCTGAGGATGTACGAGTTTAGAGAGGCGTACGTCTTGATAGCGTTGATATCGGTATTATAAACCTTGAGAGAGACCTTGAATTGTCGTCCTGTGCAAATGATGCAAGAGAACCGTGGATGCGTGAACAAGGATCAAGTATAGCGGAGCTTCACCCAAGATAAAATTTGTAAAGCACCTTTGATACCCAAGCAGCTAAAGATCGATGGGCCTTGCAGAGAAGTCGTTGGAAGCGTTCTATCGGCAACCGGACTGAGACAAAGTTGATGTTAGAATAATTCTTTTGCCTGAATGCGCAACGCCAAGTAACCAGGACTAGGATTGTATAGCAATTGAGTTCGTACCTGAACAGACGTTTGGCCGTAATCGACCGCAAAAAGTGACGGATACACTCAATTGTTTACTCGATCCCGTGTGTGCCTCTGAAAGAGCAAGTTGCAAATGGACGGGTGCGGGGTCAAAGGCTCGCAGTAGGTGGGCAGAAGAGCGAAGCGAAGGGAAAAGGTGCCAATGGATTGTATAAAGCAGGAGACAATGTCTGCGCAAGTAAGAGTGCGAGACAGGAGCGAAGAAGGCACAAGTTGGCAGTTGTGGTGAAGAGAGGAAGAAGAAAAAAAAAACAAGACGAGGCTGAAGAAGTTGGCGATGGTTTTGGATGAAACGTTGATGTGGTGTGGTGGTTTGGACAAGCACAAACAGGTCCAAAACGCGGTACAGCAGGGAGCGAGTGCCATTACTGCACAGTCCTCCAGGGGGCCCTTCCAGCCAGTGAGTGTGCCCAGCCTCATGAATGGAGCCAAAGCGACATCACAGTGAACAAAATGTGCCTGACAGCCAGTGGAATTCCCCGCGGCGGGGCCTGGGGCGCTACAAGCGGAGGATCCGTTTTACATCCATGTCTGTTTGCCATGGAGAAGAGAATGAATCTACACTAACGTCACTGCTATCATGGAATTTTGCAAAAGCGATAAGCGCTGCTGTCGACATAATGACGACATTTTGGTTAGAAATTTGATATTCCTATAATTTAAATCAGCTGGTACATAAAGGTATCCCTCAGATGCATGCAAATTATTTCTCAGGTTCGCGCGACTCGTTCTTGATTCTGGGAAATTTGCGACGCCATCATCGATGGAGAGCTGTCACAGATGACGTTAATGCTGGCGATGTTGAAATGGCTTGATGTCAGTCGGGCCTTGGTTCGAGGTGGGTCATGCATACCTTACCTGCCAAGCGACATAAATATCCAAACACCTAGGGAATATCAGCGTATAAGATGAATATTGGATTGTGAGTGATGCGGTCAAGTTGAAGTTGAAATACCCCACCGAATCAACCAACCTACGGAAACACCTCCGCTACCCGCCAGCCAGCATGAATCTTATTGTAGGTATGTACGTCCTGCTGTGGACACCAATACGCAAAGATCATCACATCCAAGAGATCAATCACATTGAGATGAAGCGACAGATATATCTGAAACAACCTCATTGATGCCTATCGGCCGCATGGGGAAGATCTAGTGGTACAAGATGCGAGGAACATTTACCTGCCAGTACCTTAGGTAAGGTAGCTATGTCACATCCATGGACACTACAGGAGATGCCCACCTAGGTATCCAAGGTACCTTATGTGTACAGAAGGCTAGTATGTCAATAACCAGTTGAAATGGGCTCAATGAGAGTATAACATCAACGTTCTCTGGAATTATATACTATATAGACGTTAGCAGAGCCAAACCCCAAGCATGCAGTTGATCCCTGTTGTTGTTTGCTTTATGGGGTTTTAAACTTTGTTTGTTCCACGTGGTAAGCACCTCGCCCGGAAATACAGTTGGGGGAATACCGCATAGATACTCTCCAACATGAAGCCTTCTTGCTAGGCTGTACAAGGGTGAGCCTGGATCAAGTACAATATCCTATGATCCGACATTCACTCAGTACTCACCATAAATTGCAAGGACTCTGCAGCGCAACGACAAAGCTAGTAATGTTTTGAATCTCGATTGTGTCTGTCCTTTCGCTGCGTTTATTGGTATGGAAGTTGACACACTGGCGATCCATGCAGCTCATACCTAGTTGAGCATGTACTGTATGTGGTGTACGTAGACGATGTTTGGGAATAGGATTTTCAGGAGTGTACGGATAGATAGCTTGTTTATAGGTGAAAATACCATAATGGGAAGCAGCCTACGGAGTGCTTGCATGGAATTTTCAAAGTAACACTATTAGACATGTAGCATGCGTTGGGAATGCATACTTATTCCAGTTAAATGATGCCATACCCTCATTCGTATTCCAAACCTTGGTCTTTGAACTTACTAAGCCGAGATCTATATCCGTAACCATGCGTAAACTTGGAGCAAGTTTCTTGTGCGACATTGTTTCAAATGGATCTTTTAGCTTAGACCAGGGTGTTGTGTCATAAATGAGTACCTAGGCTAACAGGAGCACTACATATAAAAAACGAATTCCTAGATACGCTGAACTGAGGCTCAAACTGTTCCCTTACTTACCTTACGTAGTCGCGTGACACTGTGTGTTTGAAGTATTTGCCTTGGACTTCACCATTCAACGCACAGCCTCGTCATTTCGCCCAACTGGGTGGGCTGTACTCCGTACTTCTGTACCTTTCTTGGCTTGTTATGGAGGCTTGACAACTCCAGCCTCTAAGCGTGGAGGATGAGGCAACGTGCGAGCCATGACGAAAGATGGGCGCCACACCAAATGCAGTCGTGCGTTTTCCCGAGCATCATTCCCCTATCAACCACCCCCTTGTGTATTGGATCGATTGAGCAACTTGAGACGCTTGATGATGGAATCTGTGGCTTTGGAAGTCGCGTCCTCCCAATCAATTAGCTCTCACTGCCGTCTTATCACAGATGTCTCGGCGATCCGTTCATTCTATGATACAAAGGGGTCAGCGATCGCGGCTCCTTGTCGACGTGGCCTTGCAAAGAAATAAAATTCGGGCTGAGTCCAATGGGAATCTGTGCCGACTAACATTCAAGCTGACCTTCCAAGCCGCGTGGTGCCGTCAACAAGGTCTCGTACCTCTTCTCAACCCTTGCTTGAGCGACGGCAACGCTGGCCCTGACGCCACGGCACACATGGGCGGGTTTCAGTGGCTGGCTTATATTCGAGACCTGGGTCTATACGGTAAGGTTGGGTTGCCTCATCCAGGACAACGCTGTCGCTTTTCTAGAGTTAGCCGTACCGTACGCCGTATTACCAGTAAACAGCACTGCATGGAGGTGATGGGTGAGACAAATTATGTAGTAGACAAATTCCTCAACTTACTACCTAACGTTAGGAGCTGAAGTCCCGGATTGAGGTAACCAGAGCCGGGTAGCCAGACGTAGCCTAAACAAGGCAGCCGGCTAGGATTCTGTCATAGTTCAAATCTAGCTCAGGGTTATCAATCGATGATAGGGGACGTGCATCGCCGTCTTGTAACTCGTTCTGAGTTAGGAGTTTCTAAGAAGCACAGCCGCTTTGACCCAGAAAAGAACCCACTCCCACTCTTTGATTTCGCCATCGCTCGCTGTCGCTTTATTTTCTTCCCCTTCGACATCCAACAAAGATAAAGTAGCTGAGGCAATTCGAAAGCATCATTGCTACTTATATCAACTGTACCCTACGAACGACTTTTCACGCGCTCAAATACCTTGCCCGTAAGAACCTTATCAGAAGCCATCCACAACGTGCGCGCCCAGAGATAAAAGGGATCTTCCATAAACACTCCATTTGCGCCGATCCTCCGTCTCCCTTTTACGATAACGGCAACAATTCAAAACATTTCAGACTTTTGATGGATTCTTGGAGGTCCTTTTCAGTTCCGTCGTTTCGGCTGACGCAGCTCGCTCAAGATGCGTACGAATTGCCCTTACAAACGTTAGCCAACACCCATGAGTCGCATCCTTCGATTGGGCATCTATGCCTCCTCGTCTTCGAGGCCGTTCTCGAAGTCGTGTGTGTCAGCTTACCTGGATACATTGTCGCGCGACTCGGTCATTTCGATGCTGAGAAGCAGAAGTTCTTGGCCAACTTGAATGTGATGCTATTCACACCATGCCTGAGTACGTTCTAGCCAAGCACATGCCTATGCGATATACTAACGCTACGTTTATAGTCTTCACAAAACTCGCCTCTCAGCTCAATGCTGAGAAACTGTCCGATCTCGCTATTATCCCCGTCATCTTCGTCGTTCAAACCTTTGTGTCATGGACCGTTTCCTATGTCGTCGCCAAGCTTTTCCGATTCAACAGGAGAGCGTCCAATTTCGTTACGGCAATGGGTGTTTTTGGCAACTCGAACTCGCTGCCCATTTCCCTGGTTCTCTCGCTTTCTCAAACCCTCAAGGGTTTACATTGGGACAAGGTTCCTGGCGACAACGACGATGAGGTTGGCGCGCGGGGTATTCTCTACCTCCTTATTTTCCAGCAGCTCGGCCAACTCGTGCGTTGGAGCTGGGGCTACCATGTTCTCCTTGCTCCCAAGGACAAATACCCTGAATATCGCGAACAGATTGCCGAGGAAGGCCAGCGCTATCGCGATGACGAAGATCACGAGGAACATGAGACTGCGGCTTTGATTGATGGTCTTGACGGCGAGACCGAGGATGAGGGAGACCGTCACAGCATTGATTCGCAAAACTATGATCCTGCTGGTCGCACCCCTGTCGCGAACGGCTCCCGAGTGTCATTGGCAGTTTCTAGCGATGACGATCTTGTGTCCAAGAAGACTATCCCCAAGAATCATCAAGGTCAAACGAACATTGCTGCTCCTCTTAATGGTAATGAAGGTAGCATGGAGGCATTCCCGCGTGTTCCAGCCTTGGAGGGCGAGGAAGAGCCGGCTGGATTCAGGGAACGGACAAAGGCTGCCATCAAGTCGCCCTTTATTTGTCTTCACAAGGCAACATCCAAGACCCTCAACAATTGTTATCAGAAGTCTCCCGCTCCTGTCAAGGCTTCTTTGCAGTTCATGAAGCGTATGGCCGGAAAGGTCAACACCTTCATCTGGGAATTCATGAACCCTCCGCTCTGGGCCATGCTGATTGCTATTCTCGTTGCCTCTATCCCTACGCTTCAGCGACTTTTCTTCGAAGAGGGCTCCTTCGTCCAGAACAGTGTAACCAATGCTGTTCGCTCCAGCGGAGATGTCGCCGTTCCCCTGATTCTGGTTGTACTTGGCGCCAATCTCGCTCGCAACACTATGGCTAAAGATGAAGCTTTGGACCCTGAAGAGGAGCGCATCGGAAACAAGCTCCTCATCGCCTCGCTACTTTGCCGCATGGTTCTGCCAACCGCCATCATGGCCCCCATGCTTGCGCTCATGGCCAAATACGTGCCTGTCAGCATTCTTGACGACCCCATCTTCGTCATCGTCTGCTTCTTGCTTACCGGAGCTCCCAGCGCGCTTCAGCTGGCTCAAATCTGCCAAATCAACAGTGTTTTCGAGAAGACCATGGGTAGAATTCTGTTCCAGAGCTATGTCATTTGGTAAGTCAATACTGGTCCTCGGTATAAGTCGACCCGAATCGCGCTAACATGTCAAACTAGGATCCTTCCCTCTACCCTTATTTTGGTAATGATGGCCCTCGAAGTTGTCGAGTGGGCTCGATGATCCCCATGCTTTCAACCAATCAGAAAAGCAAAATGAGCAAAGTGATCCTTTGTAGTTCTTTTGCTATACTTTTTTGAAATTGTTTGAACTATCTTTTGGTAGTTTGACATTGGTGTTGAATGAGTGGAATTAAAGATATAATGAATAAATACATTTGTATGACTCCGGGTCTAAGGATCTAGGCAAACCTGGCGTGGGAAAGGCTGAGTGTTATGGATCGCGTCTTTTGCGCCTCTTATCATACCATTCTACAAAATGCTGGTTTAAGCGGGAGTTTAGGGTTCCAATTTCCATTGTTTGAGACGGTACTTAATAGCAAAAAATACACGAACCTTTCGCATTCATTTTGGCGATGAAAGCAACACCGCGTGTGCTTGAAGACTATCTGTCAATGTGGGATTATAATGATATGAGCAAAGAAGTGCCAGTTGCAACGCATAGCCCACTTATTGGACTCCATTCACTGTGTTCTCATTTGGGATAATTGCCCAATCTCTTACGGTACCCTTCCAGTCACTGATCCTCACGTCTTTGATGTCGACTGACACAACCCTGACTTGCTCGCCAGCTACAAAGCAGCTGCGCCCACCATCCTCCACAGGCTCGCTATCGCCTTGGAACGGCTGGGTGGCAGTTTCGTCGAAGGTATTGTTCTCGAGATGCTGCTCGCGATAATATTTCTCCTCCTCTGTTCCGCTAGGTACCAGACGAGCGGCACCTCCTATGGTTGCGCTGATACTAGAGAGTGCTGATGTATTGAGGTTCAATAAAAGGGAGGCAAGGCTTGAGCGGTGCTCAGGACCAGGGGAACCTCCAGAAGGACGACGACCGTGAGTGGGTGGTCGATGAGAAACCCCTAGAGTGGCAGTTAGTATCCTGATAACTTATGCCAAATCTCAAGGTACCGTACGTACAATCGTGAACAAGCAGCGATACGTTGGGATTGGCTACCAGATTGGTAGTCTTCTTAGAAGCCGGGTTCGTCGTCATGATGATAACAGGGTAGTTGGAATAAGGCGATGATGGGAGATAGGTATAGTTCATGAGAGAAACATGTGGCACGTTATCTGTACATGTTGCCAGGTGAAGCTATCACAAGGTAAGTACTTATCATGCATGATCGCTCGCCATCAAACAGGCGTATGCGGTGCGGGGGAGGGGTAGAACGTACAAAACGAGCATTGTCAAGACATTGAACGACATCTGGAGGAAGAGTAGATGTCGTCTGCATATGCGTATCGCCGACAGAGGCCTCGGAATTGAGTGGTATTTGATCCATGCTGGAAGTTGATGGTTGACGATGATCAAGGTAAGCTCAGAGCTCTATCCTCTGCTTCACGGTATGTTCCGAGTCACAACGCGAATGGCGCTTCCTTGTTGGCTTAGTCATTTGGAATGAGGGGCGGATGACGTAAGGTACTTCCCCAGAGTTATCAATTGAGCTAAGGGAAGCTTCAAAGGTGCCGCGTCTGGGGAAGGCGTGTAGGTACCGGTTACTTGCGGTTCCTCACGGTCACGTTCACTCTTGACCGAGTAAGCCGACGGCATAGCACATTCACGGCATTAGAAACAAGCAACAATATCCGAGGCTGGTGTTTAGAGACGGCTCTTTCTTCTTATTTATGCCTCTGAGCTTCGTTCTGAGGTTCTCTTATGCTGCATACTGTCCTCTAACTTCAAATTGGGTGCTCTTGTGACAATAATCGCCCGTCATGCGTTCCACACTCCGCGCAAACCGTCGTCTTCCTTTGAAGCCTCTCCCTCGTTTCCTCTCTACAAATACCCCTTCAAGTGCTGCCTCCGCTTCAGTTGCCTCTTCTTCGTCTACACCAAAGCACATACCTATCAATTCGGTTCTTATCGCCAATCGTGGCGAGATCGCCATTCGTATCAACCGAACTGCTGAGCGCCTCGGCATTCGGGCTACTACCGTCTATACAGATGTTGATGCTGGCTCCTGGCATGCTTCTTCAGGATTTCAATCTTTGGCACTTGGTCCTGCAAATGCTTATCTAGATGGCGAGAAGATAATCGCACTAGCCAAGCAAAATGGCATCCAGGCGCTCCACCCCGGCTATGGTTTCTTGTCTGAGAACTCCAAGTTTGCGGAGCGCTGTGAAGAGGAGGGCATTGTATTTGTTGGACCACCCGCCACTGCTATGGCCGATATGGGACACAAGGCTCGCAGTAAAGAGATCATGACAGCCGCCAATGTTCCCTGCGTCCCAGGATATCACGGCTCAGAGCAGGGCGAGCAAGAGCTCCTTGAGCACGCCAAGAAGATCGAGTTTCCCGTGCTCCTCAAGAGTGTTCGAGGTGGTGGAGGCAAGGGCATGCGAATTGTCATGACTGAGGATGAGTTCTTGACCCAGCTCAACAGTGCCCGTGCTGAGGCCAGAGCCTCGTTTGGTGAAGGGGGCGAAGTGATGCTGGTGGAGAAATACATCGTCCGCCCAAGGCACGTCGAAGTTCAGGTATTTGCCGACAAATGGGGCAATACTGTTGCTCTGGGTGAGCGAGACTGCAGTGTTCAACGACGACACCAGAAGATTCTTGAGGAATCACCAGCTCCTGATCTGGATTTGGCAACTCGACATGATCTTTGGGACAAGGCCCGAAAAGCAGCCTCAGCCGTTGGCTATGTCGGCGCCGGCACTGTTGAGTTCATTCTCGACAAGGACACCAACAAGTTCTACTTTATGGAGATGAACACCCGACTCCAAGTTGAGCATCCTGTTACAGAGATGGTGACTGGACTGGATCTGGTGGAATGGCAGTTCCGAATTGCTGCAGGCGAGAAGCTTCCCCTATTCCAGGAAGAAGTGGAAACTCGGATGAATGCAAGGGGTGCCGCCATTGAAGCACGAATCTATGCCGAGAATCCTGAAAAGGGCTTTATTCCTGATTCTGGCAAGCTGGTACGGGCTTATCTCCCTGCTGAGTTGCAGAACGAGGACGTTCGTCTGGACTGGGGCTTCCGCTCTGGAAACACCATTTCTGAAGCCTACGATGGCATGATCGCCAAGCTGATTGTGCGAGGCGATACAAGAGAACGCGCCATTGCCAAGTTGGAGAGTGTTCTGCGCTCCTATGAGATTGTTGGTGTTGCTACAAATATCGAGTTTCTCAAGAGGCTTTGCGAGACTGATGCTTTTGTGGCCGGAGACGTGGAGACAGGGTTTATTGACAAGTGGCGGGAGGCACTATTCAAGCCTCGACCGATCAAGAATGAAGTGGTTGCGCAAGCAGCCTTGGGTATGATCAATCTTGAACTCCAGAGCTCCGGCCCCCATGGTCTTACGCTTGGTTTTGGAGAGGCCAAGACTATCGGTGAACGAAAGCTCGCCTTCAAGATTCTGGATGCATACAGCAAGGAGGAAGGCGAGGTGGTAGAGGCTAGTGTGACACAGACAGGGCACAACCTATATAACGTTGTTGTCACTCGGAAGGGCGAGGAGACACCTCAAGTTTTCACAAACATCGCCTGCCAGCCAGAACAGGAGGGTGAGGTAATGAAGCTCGAATCATACTTTCCCTTGGAGCGAATTCAATCTTCTGTGGTACCTCAACACACAGATAACGACACCAAGGTTACTATCTTCCAGCATGGCGTGAAGACAGATCTTGTTCTCCTACCACCTAAATGGTATGAGAAGGCTCTTGGTCTGAAGGAATCAACAGCGTCAGTTGCAGCACCAATGCCGTGCAAGATTCTGAAGAACGAGGTAGTGGAGGGTCAAACGGTGCAAAAGGGAGCACCGCTAGTCGTGTAAGTGCATCGTTTCTGATTTGCCTTGGACGCACTGACAAGTCTGTAGGATTGAATCGATGAAGATGGAAACTGTTATCCGGTCACCGCAAGATGGTGTTATCAAGAAGCTGGCACACAAGGAAGGGGTAAGCAACTGCCCTCTGCTCTTTTATTACAAACACTAACAATATTCAGGATATCTGCAAGGCAGGCACAGTTCTTGTGCTATTTGAAGAGACTGAGGTCAAGGAGGAAGACTCATGAACGATGCTGAATACCATGATATAATGAATTTAGGCGTCTTTTTGGGGAATATTATACATGAATTGATCTATCAAGCTGGAATATGATTCAGTTTATCTATAAGTCTTGAAGTCTTCTCCTCTAAAATGCTGTCTGTTGGTGTTCGATCTGTTCCTTAACCGTGCTAATGCCCAAATGCAAATAACTCCATGAGAATGCTAACCAAAAGCCGCCTGAATGTCTTAATGTAAAATATCATAAAAGGCTTCGAATAAAGTGTTTAAACCCAAGTGGATTCTTAAGCGAATGTGTCGTTGTATTGGCTGGTAGAAGTGAAGGGTTCATGTTGTGTGGTCATCTTGTATGCATCTTCTGGTACTCCAGGGGTAGATATCGCGAAAGCTTGGATCTCCTAGCAGCGCGGCGGATTCGCTTCCACCATTCTTCAAGGCGTGCCTCAAATTTGGGGTCTGCTTCTGTTGAATATGTAGAGAGGTTGTCAAGTAGATCCTAGAATACTTGTCAGGACGAGCTCAGTTTAACTTCGTGGATGATACTTACTTCGTCTATAGCCAGAGTGATGAATCCCAGCACGAAGGCTACCCATGCGAGGGTGCCATTTGTACCCAAGAACTGATTTCCGCCTCGGAACTCGACTGTTCCCGTGCACTTCCCGGTCTTGGGGTTTGGGTAGACGTTCTGAAAGTTCCACAAAACATAGCGATTCCCCTGCATGTAGTAAGCCAGATCCATCTCGGACGTTCTAGCTTTAATCTCTGCCGCCACTCTGTGCATTGTAGCCTTGCTTCTGCCGAACATGAGCAGCGTATCGCGCAGCCCAGAGCCCATGCTCACAGTGTTGGCGCGGCAGTATTGGTTCTCACGGCGAACTCTGGGGAGGACAGCTGCGACAAAGTCCTCATAGACGGCTGTTGCAAAAGCAATCTTTTTTAGACTGCGTAGAGAGAACTTGTTGTTGGCTGAGACGGGAGTGACGTGGACGTGGCCACCGCAGGAGACGTCGCGTTGGGGGTTGAAGTGCACGCGCATGGCTTCCCAGAAGTCACCGAGGATGACACTGATGGGTTGTTTTGTATCCAGGCGAGGAGAGACGACTTCCATGCAGACTAGAGATCTTGTTAGTGACTATCCAAAACGAATTCGTCTGTAATGCCCAACAGGGATGGAACGACTTACCCATGGGACGCTCTCTCTTCAGAGAGCCATCTCTAGTGACAAACCATTTGCCACCGTAGTACTCTGGGTGCTTGCTGTACCTTGAGTTGTCGTCGTGCACAGCTTCGATGTCTCGGTTCCGCAGTTTCTGAGCAAGTTGTCGATACCAGTCGACATCGTTGAAACTCTCGCCACCACCATAAGGCTTGACCACTGCTTCGATCTCAACACCAAAGTTGTAATGTTTAAGCTTGGGTGGTGGAATGATCGACATGATTGATATGTAGGAGTGCTTGAAAGAGAAAAGATGATCAGGATGATGGGAATTGAGTCCAAGATTTCCAGCCGATCGGGTCTTGTAGATGTATGTATAAGACGTCTTCAATAATGGAGTCGTATCACGTTGGACTGATCGTCTACGTTCCTGATGTGTTGTCGCCTTGTTTCAGGGGTTTGGCTATGATTACCCATACACAGTAGGATTGTTAGTTCTTGGCTCTCAGTATCCGTATTGTAACTCTCATCCACATGACCTGAGTTGTCTCGTCACATCTCGAAACACGCAGCCTCATGGTGCTGTATTTAACAGCAAAGCATGGCTTTCGTCGAATTGGCGGTGCGAATGGACAGTTCGGTAGCGTTGTCGGTGTGGATCCGCCGGGGGTTGACGGGGGACGTGCCGAGAGACCGGGGGTACGGCACGGAGCTCAACTTGGAAAGACAAGCGGGCTGGACCGCGGATAGCGTCTCGATCTTGTGAGGCTATCAAACGACATCAGTTCTGCCCTGCCAGCGAGACTGCCCAGACGCTCGGGTTTCATGACAGCGTATACCTTGCAAAAGTCGCTTGCTAGTCGCTTAGTGAGTCGTCTGAACGTGGACCGCGGCAATTGGCCATGAGTTGTCGTCTCTCTATGCAGAATCTGACTCATTTGCTGCCCAATGTGACAACAAGGCCCAGTCGGTGACTCGTACAGCTGGTCCACTCCGCCTCTTGAGCGCTGACCAGCCACTGTAGTTTTATGTATGCTTGGGTCTGTCAAGTGTCAACGTGGACGTTATCTGTTTGATCGAGATTGTGTTTTTCCCGCGAGGGAGCCGATTCCTATCACATCTTAATCGCAATTAGCTCACTATCACATCTCCCGCCGCAACCTAACACAACACAACATAACTCTGCTTTGCATACTACCATCGGATACTCGGCCCTTGTTGTCTCCGACACAGAACTTCCAACATGTCTCCTCTTGCCGCTGGAGCCCCGGCCGCTGAGAGCACCAACTACTACTTTGCCTATGGCAGCAACCTCCATCTGGACCAGATGAAAAGGAGATGCCCTGGAAGCAAACTCATAGGCACTGGACAGTTGCGAGATCATCGGTACCAGATTAATGAGCGTGGATACGCCAACGTCGTTGAGTGCCAAGGTCATTGGGTTGAAGGTCTCGTGTATGAGATCAACGCCCGCGATGAGGCTCGTCTCGATGTCAATGAAGGTGTCTCCAAGGACGCATACCAAAAGCGCTACATGACTATCATGCTGCGCCGTGCCGAAGCAGCATTGTATCGTCGACCTGTGTCCTGGATCGTCAACAATGGCGGCCCTGATGAGGCGCGTCACGTCGCTCAGCAAGGGGGCGGACCGAAGAAGTCTATCAACACCAGCCCACACCTGGAACATAACATCCTGGTATACATCAGCCCTCGATACATCGTCGACAGCGAGCCCAAAGAAGAGTATATCAGCCGGATCAACGCAGGCATCAAGGATGCACGAGCGCTGGGAGTTACCAGTGACTACATTAGCAACTGTGTCCGGCCATTCGTTCCAGCTAGCCAGGAGTCAAAAAAAGATACAGGCGGCGGCGCAACAACACCACAAAAGCCAAAAATTGTAAGAAAGGTCCCAAGCGCAAAAAACGTCAGACAGCCTTCTCGCGAAGCTAAGCGCACCACTCCCACCAGAGTTGGAGAGCCATCGCCGACCAGAACGTCTAGACCATCATCCGCTCATAGACCCGCGCCACAAGAGCCTCAGGGACTTGACTTTCAGCGTCTGACAGTTGAACGTCTGACTACAGTGACCAGAGATGTTGTATCTAGCATTCCCGAGAGAGCCAGGCGAGCTCATGGGCACATACGCTCACATTCGGCGACGGGGCCATCACTTCCTCCGAGGCCAGTTTCGCAGTACTATACGGGAAACACTTTGCAAGTTCCTTATACAGATTACGGACGGCCTGCATCAGATGTAGGCGCACCACCTTCTTTGCCGCCTCGACATCATCGTCGTGCGCGAAGTATACCGGTGATCGTTACTCAAGGGGCTTATGGTGGTTCTTGGTATCAATAAAATGCGAATCTAGCCCAAATTCCTTCAGCGTTCCAAAATTGGCATCATCATCATTCATACATTAATTGACTTCCTGTGTGTATCCTGTTCTTTCTATCATTTCCTTGTCTCATTGGTGTTGGTGCTTGCCGATGCTGACTGATGTTTCAGCTAAACGTTCAATCTCGTGGTATGCAGGCTACTATCTTGGTTTGCCCGCTACTGAAGCGGTGGATCCAGCCGGCCCTAAGTAAAGTCAGAGCCTGGGATCATGTCGAGAATATGTGGGCTTACTCCTTGAACCTTGTGGTGTTCTTGACACGTTCCGATTAGGTCCCTGAGACGCAGGGGCATTGTCCCACAACCACCTCATCACTGTCGGCCCGTGTGACACGTCTCCCTCTGAGTTGTTGACGAGTACTGTAGGCTTGGCGATCGCTTTCAATCCAAGCTTTCTCCCACCCTCGACTCTCTCGACGAACAATCCTGGGGCAACGTCGAATAGATATGAAACATTGCGTCGCGCTGCAGAGGTCTGCTTGGTTCCAGTCAAGTCGAGAACACCTCCCCCGCTCGCAAGGTTTAAGCACTGGTAAACCTCCAGCCTTGTGGCGGCAGTTCGAGCGGGCCACTTTAGCGAATAGATACTGGGTGCCAAGTGGAGTTGGTGGACAAGATCTGCTGCAGGTTCCACGATGCTTCGACGAACAGAGCTATGAAGCTCGGCAGGGGGCATCCTTGGAGCAATAGTTGAAAGTAAAGATGTTAAATCGTCAATAACAAGGCTGAGATGTCGTTGCCGCCGGGCTCTGAAGAAAGGCTGGTGTGTCAACGCCGTGAGCGTTTCACTCCTCCATTCCCTGCAGTGAGCCACATCTTGAGAAAAGTTAGCAGTTGACCAAGTATGGCACGTATCAGGGTGGGGACAAACCTCTGGGTAGTTGAGACATGGTATTCTCGACTCCGTCAATCCACGTCAAAGTTCCGCTCTGTTCATTGTCGTCCAAGGGACAATAGAAAGACTTCGAAAATAATGCAAGATGGAGATAGTTCATGATGACCGCTATGATATGAAATTCATCAGATTGGTCAACACTTAACCATCGCCTTGACTGCTCTCTGAGAAGCGACACGAAGCGTGAGCCCTCTGATGAAACTGCCTTGGCCCTGAGACGGCCGTTCTCCATATCCTCAATCACATTTCTGGCACGATTCTCAACCCACCGCTGGACGCTGCCTACCAGATCTTGGTAGGCTTCTTTTGCTTCCCCTTCTGTAATGTCCTTTCTCCGAGGCTGCAGTCGAAATATCTGTTCCTTGGCATCATCTAATTGCTTTGCCTTGATATCTGCCTGGTTGTGAGCTTCTGCGAGCTGTCGTTGAGTGCTGGCAAGCTTCCTCGTGAGAGCCTCCACCTTTGCTGTAAGCTTGTCTTTTTCCGTTTCCCGGTCCTCAATTTCGCGTTGTCGTGAGTCCAGCACATTCTCAGTAAAACGACGCAAATGAGTCTCGCTAGCCAACCTGTCTTCAAGTTCGGATGTATCCGAATATACCTTTGCCGTCGAATCCTCCCGTTCCGCTGGTCGAGCCGGTCTCCCGGTCTCTGAGTCCATGGGAACGAAACTGGCGCTTTCAAAGTCGTTATAATCAGCAAGTGCTTAACAAGGGATGTGTTAGATCGTCAGAATTGTATTTACAATTTGTTGAGTATGTCAAACATTGCATCGAGTGAATCTGGTAGCTTGGGTTTAGTATCGCCGGGTAGCCACATGTGGCACGAATGGGTCACTCTGTCGTCTGTCGCCAATAGACGTCAAGGTTTCGTGACAAAGAGATCCCTTAGCAGCCTCCTCCTGCGGTTGGATATCAGCAATATTTCAATCAGGCGTTGGCTGATGGGCACCTAAGCCTCGGATCTCTCAGCAGTGTGGCATCAAAAAGTCGGTCTCGTCTTGGGCGGCCAGTGCTCTGCTCCACTGCCCAAGTTGACCAGGATCGGACTGGCTCCCAATTATACCGACTCTGCATCCAGGGCCAAGCCCAAGGTGCCCAAAATATGACCACGCACACGATTCAAAGCCTTGTACGAGACCAGTGAACGTGTTCAAAGATCGATCGGTGAAGGATGGACGAGGCCCAAGTAACCCCATCCCACTAAGCAATGAGGCCCGAAATAGCCAGAATGAATGGCTGGCCACGTCCGAGATCACTAAGAGCAACCTGTCGGGTAATGATGAAAAATGTTCCGACTCCCTACTGATCTTTGTTGTGCCCAATTGGAGGTTGACATGAATGCAATCTGGGGCAAACCGCTACCTCGTCCACAAATGAGCACTTTGCCATGACAGAGGGGTTGCCATATCTCATGCGTCGACAACACCGTACCTAGCTGTTCCATCACAAATAGTTGACATGAAACAACCATAGAAGATTCTTGAGAGAACACACTTTAGCCATGGGTAATCGCAGAATCATTGTTTCAATAGATTTCGGGACGACCTACTCAGGCGTCGCCTGGGCTGATACAACTCGGGTAAGCGCTGTCCTTGCCTGCGCTCAAAGTGAAAAAGCTAACTTTAGGAGCCTGATGTTCAACATGTCGTGACTGACTGGCCCTCGGTTGGCTCAACACAAAGCAGTCCAAAAGTGCCTACTGAGCTCCGCAAGGTAGCAGCTGGATGGCAATGGGGTTTTCAGATCCCGGAATCTGCGAAGAGAATTAAATACTTCAAACTGTTAGTCTTGCTCTGCTCTCGTTATAACCACTCTATCTGACCAAGAACACTGGTAGGAAGTTGGATGATGGAGCTCCAGTCACTAAGGACGGCGAAACAGCCAAAGATCTGGCCAAAATTTATCTCAAATGCCTCCACCAACATTTTGTGAGCGTTCTTGAGAAGCAACTTACACCGAGTGTTGTGAAGTCAACCCCTATGGATTTTGTCGTAACTGTCCCGGCCATCTGGTCACCCAAGGCAAAACAGTCGACAGAGCAGGCTGCGGCCATGGCAGGATTCTGCAGTAACAAGCGAATCCAGCTCATCTCAGAACCAGTACGTTCAAGAACGAGGAATGGGCTCGTTGTACTAACAAGCACATAGGAAGCAGCAGCGCTATATACCCTTAAAACCCTCAGCCCTGGCACATTACAATTGGGTCGAAAGTTCGTCGTTTGTGATGCAGGTGGTGGTACCGTGGACTTGATTTCTTATCAAGTGACGCAAATAGGTAGGGTTGAAGTGAGAGAGGTTACTGAGGGCACAGGTGGACAATGCGGCTCATCCATGTTGAATATGCGCTTTCGTCGACACCTTAAGCAAACTCATAGCGAAAAATATTGGACTGATGAGAGGCTCGTGGTTGCTCTGAACGAGTTCGAGTCGGTGAGTATCTCTAGGGATTCGTGTTGAAGTCAACCAACTGAGAGTGACGCAGTTCAAAAAAACCTTTTCCCCAAAAGGTGAACCTTTGACACTTAAAGTCGACCCCAGTCTTGGTTTGAAAAGAGACCGGTATACAATGTCACAAGAAGACATGAAGACCAAGATATGGGAGCCCATCATGAAAGACGTCGTGTGTCTCATCAAAGAGCAGATCAATATGGCAGGAGACGGTGTTGCTGCCGTAATCATGGTTGGAGGATTCGGCCAGAGTCGGTATTTAAAGTCTCGTATTCAAGACGCCATCTCAAGCCGTACACAGGTCCTCCAACCAGAAAGCGGCTGGGTGGCCGTGGTAAAAGGTGCCGCGATGCATGGACTTGGCCGATACCAGCCTGCAACAACTCGAGGAGTAGAGGTCGCATCTCGTATCGCAAGAAGGTCATACGGGACATGTTTGCTAACCAAATTTGACCCGTCGAGGCACAATCCCAAACAAGCGTAAGTAACTCCTTTCTTCCGAAGGTGTTCGAGCTAACGGGCCGCAGTTTTTGGTCTGAAAAGGAGCAAGAGAAGGTCGTCTCAGAAATGTGCTGGTTCATTCAAAAGGTATTTGGTCATCAATTCAGGATGTCGATGGACCGATATTGACCCCCACAGGGCGAGTCTTACCCAGAGGGTAAACCATCAAGCATAGAGTATCAATGTGATCTCCCCGTCATGCTTGGCCATGAGCCGCAGGACGAGATCGACATATATAGCAACAACAACGATGGCAGACCTCCGATCCATCTTGATGCGAGCACCCAGCGGATTGGGACTCTCTCGCTTGACTTCCGCAAGATTCCTGACTCGGTCAAGAAAACCGCCCAAATCAGGCGAATGAATGGGCATCGGTATTATTGTTTGGAAGGGGCAATTGAAGCCCTATATGGATCAGCAGAAATCACATACTCTGTCAAGCTTGGAGGTAAGGATTTCTCGAATGGTTTGAAATATCATGTGCTAATCTGCATGCTTGCTTTAGGAGTAACACACGACATGATCAGTGTCCGTTATGAACGTGGAGGATGATCGATGGCCGAATGCCATGCGCCAGGCGAACGATAGTGCAGAAATGTTATGTCGACACAGCGACAAAATGCCAGAGTAGATCATCTGGACATGTATGAAACGAGTAGAGTCAATATAGATTTGTGAATGAAACCTGGGATCAAAGGTATAGGTGTTTTAAGGAACGGTTGAGGTAAGGGGTTGCTCTAAGAGTGGTCACATGACCTCGCGTCAGTCTCCACTCGTTTGTCGCGTCTTTCTTTCTCAAGCCTTCGATCTATCATCAAACCATCTGTGCAACGCCAACATAGCCAAATATCACGATGTTACATGCATCATGGCCGGCAATATTCCTCATAGAGCGGCTCTCCCCGATCATGGAAATTCTGTTAGTGACGTTGCTGCCGGACCTCCACCGTCAACCTTAGCTGCACAACTGGTGGAGAATATTTCAGCGTCCACGAAATCCTCTAAATCGGACGAGAACAGTGAGCTCAAGGGCTTCTTTGCTATCATACAGCGCGTCAAGGATGATCCTACGCTTCTCAAGACGCCGGAGGATCGAGTTGAGCACAACCATATGCTTATTTACGTTTATTCTCGGGCTGTTCTAGAAGGCATCCGATTGGACGATCCCTTCCTTGACAGGGCACAAGTACAGACAGAGGGCCTCAAGGCAATCAACTTTCTCAGG
Source organism: Fusarium guadeloupense (assembly GCA_021655865.1). Taxonomy (NCBI): domain Eukaryota; kingdom Fungi; phylum Ascomycota; class Sordariomycetes; order Hypocreales; family Nectriaceae; genus Fusarium; species Fusarium guadeloupense. Next base: position 55,868 of record JAJJWM010000429.1, read on the forward strand.
TTCTCCATCAAAGAAACGCCCATGGTACTCAAGCACAGAGTGAATAGTCAAGAGTATATGTTTCGTGGAAAGGAACCGTTGTGGGTCTGGCTTCTCCCTCAGCTGCTCAGACTCCTCGGACATGCCCAATGCCTCGAACTTACAGAAGCTATCGAAGGCTTTCTCCAATACATGATGCTGATAATAGCACAAAATTGGAGCTTATGGGATATGGCTCCTGCATATCTGTTCTATTTGCGTACTATCACGTCTCGTAAGTGCTGCGCCCAAACTTGGAAACGCAATAGCTCACGGGTAATAGACGTGCTCAGTCAACTTCAGGATCCCCTGGTTGTACCTTCTGTGGAGGATAGTTTCAAACCGCTGTCTCTTCCTGCCGAATTTGCCTTAAGCCGATACCTCGACAAAGGCTCGCAGTTACTCAGCCAACTTACATATTCCGTTGAACGGATGCCACAGGCTCTACAGCAATTAATCAGCCTGTGCAATGTAGTAGCGTACCCTCTTCTATCCACGGATGAAGCGTTCTGTACTGTTACTTCGTTCTCAGAGAGTGCAGTATGGTTGATTGATGTTCTGGGCGATATGCGGGCTGCTCAGGTTCGTTTCAATTATGCATTCCCAGCTTCTTCGCTCCACGTTCTTCAAGTGACTCTGCAAGTTGAGCAAGCGTTGGCGAGAAAGAAAGGCATCAGCGCTTCAGTCCACAAAAAGGTCGTCACTCTTATGATCTTGCTTTGCGGTGAGATGGCAACAGATTTGAATGCCTCGACTATGCTAGACTCTACTGGTGCCGAAACTCGCCGCATATACTGCGTGGCGCTTGCTGTAATCGCAAAGGCATCTATAGAGGACAGGTCGATTGGCCGATTGGCGATCTCCAGTCTTATAGACGAGTCTTCGGTCCTTTATTCCTCCATGTCCGAGGGGAGTGATATCTGGGTAGGACATATCATCGTCAACTGCTGCCATCAACCACTGACAATTTAATAGAGGGTGATACAGACTTTACGGCAGGTCACTGCTACCCCCAAGCCGAAATTGATCAGTTCAAGCTTACACCCTTCAAACTTTGAGGACTTAGAATTGCGCGAGACAATCGAGACCTTGTCTCTAAGCTACAATGCCACCGGTTCGAACCCAGAAGACCGTGCCAAACGCCGAAAGTTGGCTCAGTCGAATCTGAGCCCTATTGCTGCCCTGATGAACTCTTTAGGGACCAGCTTGGGATTCACAGATTTCTATGATGACTTTTCGAACTTTGAGCAAAGATTCTTGTATGTTATTTCAATTCTTCTGACCTTGCGAATGCTCATTTGAATAGGGATGCGTTTCCTTTGGTTGATGAAGCACATCAATGTCTTGCACTCGACCTGTTATCGCGAGCATCATGCTTGGCCGATAGTGAAGACGAGCCGTCTGACACAGAAGGAACAACAGCAGAAATTCGCTGCTCTATCTGCGAGAACAACGCATTCTCCAGTCGTCCAGTTCCCCATGAAGCAATCCTCCACAAGTCCCAAGTCGAGGTCCTTTTCGTTAAATTGGTTCGGCTCCCCATTCTCGCCGAATCTCGACGCCCAAGAGTTGCTGCTATGATGGCGTTGAGAAGAGTTATTCTTCATTGTGATGATTCCGAACTACTTAACTTAGAAACCTCCGGGTTGGGTCAGTGGTGTCTTCAGTCCTTGAATAGCTCTGTGAGAGAGCTTCGCATAGCCGCAGGAAGGGTCCTGGCGACCTTCTCTATGGGCAGGCCTGAGCCAACCCTCATGAGCATGGTTCTCCCGACTCGTATAGTGGGAGGGAATGGAACCACAAATCCACATCCAAACCGACTTCAACTACCCTCCGTGAATGGTGGTTCACACTCTAATCCGACGGATGGAACGTCGCCTATGAAACGTCAAGACTTGGTTGCACGCAATAGGAAGAATTCGATCGCGTTCCTCAAGTCAATCTCAGAGAAAAATCAGCCGAATCTGACGGAAACATTCGTTATGGCGTGGGGTCAACTGGGAACAGTTGTCTGGGAACACGAACTCAACCTGGTTCTCATCAAGCTTTTGGAGTACTTAGGAAGCAGCAACAACATTGTGTCGGCTTTTGCTTTCAATGAGCTTCTGAATCTAGCTGATGCTCGCAGAGTTACCCCACGCCGCCTTTTTGAGCCCTTTTGGCCAAATCTGGCGTACATGGTCACCAAGGACATGGTACAACGCCCTCAGATGAGTCGGACCATTGCTGAGTTGCTGCAAGTATCAGTTAATGAACTCCTACTTCTTATCCAAACACATGCACTACCATGGTTAGTGCTTGATAAACAAAAAGACGTTATCCAGAAGATCGCCGAGGCTCGTCAAGAATCAGAACTCTGGCTGCCACTGATAGATCCAGCGAATCTGGCTGCCACCCTCGCTTTACTCCTGATTCAAGATACTGAAGACATTGCGAGTTTCGCCAAATCCCGCCTTGATGAGTTGTCGACACATTTCCATACTGAACCGCTCGAAAACCTTCTTCAGGTAGAACCAGTGCTCACCGTCATAGAGTTGTTAAAGGCAGCCGGCGATGTCGATGAAGCTAGAAAGGCGCCCGTAAGCGAAACCTCAATCACTCTTTGGCGCAGGCTGATCAATTTTAGGTCCGAAAAGCTCTGGACACAATCGCCAAGATGATGTTACCGGCAAATAAGGAGACCAGGTCTAAGAAAGCGGATCATACTGCTCGATACATTCATTCGACGCTTCTTGGTCTCATGGCACGCCTCTTTGATGTGATCAACGACTTGAACCTTCCAGACCCGGAGCGCCGGCGATATATTCGAGCAATGGAAGAAATGATAAGCGTGTCTAGGGGCTATGCAAGTACCGCCAGACCGCAGGTCAGTATTGCGTTATCATCGTTTAGACAAAAACGCTAAGAGGACGTCAGATTTCGGCCTGCTTACTCTCCACGCTGGAGCAAGATGCCTTGAGGGAAGCAAGCTTCTCGTGTTGGGCGTCAATGCTCACTCATCTTGACGAGGAAGATGTAGAAGCGTTGCTTGAAACGACGTTCTTTGTTGTTACTCGTTACTGGCCTTTGTTGAACGAGTCGACAGCACTTCTTGCTCAACAGATGCTCAAGTCCGTTGTCAATGAATTTGAAAATCTTGTCGCAAAATACATTATCAAACTGCCTTCACTCCGACATATTCCTGAGCTTAAGGACATTGAGACGAAGTTGGAACAGCATAGGCCAGCAACACTTGCTATTGAGGAGGTTCTGGAGGCATTTGCCGAGAGAATATGCCACGAGAATTCCGGTGTCGCCCTTCAAGCATTGGCAGAACTGATCCCATATCTGCAAGACAATCAAGCCGCGCTACATACTTCAGATGTTAGCCTACAATCAGATGCCGGTGTTACAGCGCTAATGCGGTCTCTTCTTGACTGTGCTTGCAAGTACAGCGGTTCCCCAGGAGACATTGCCCGACTATGCACGGAAGCCATGGGATTAATCGGCTGTCTGGATCCCAGCAAGGTCGAAACTGTGAGAGAACAGCGATCCATTGTTATCTTGAACAATTTCGCGAACAATGACGAAACCGTTGACTTTGTCGTCTTTCTACTGGAAGAAGTCCTGGTACCGGCTTTCTTATCTACAACCGATGTCAAGTTTCAAGGTTTTCTGTCTTTTGCCATGCAGGAACTTCTAGAGAGATGCGAGATAAGGGCCGCGTGTGCCATGCAAGGCACCGGGATGGTCGGCGGCAATGAAATCTATCGAAAATGGATTGCAATGCCAGAAGCTATTCGAGAAGTGGTTACCCCTTTCCTGGCTTCTCGATACGTTGTTGCGCCCATGGCGTATACAGAAATTGAGTATCCCATCTTCCGTCCTGGCAGGGCTTATCCGAATTGGTTAAGACAATATGTCTTGGACCTTCTTCGAAAAGGCCAGACACCCTTTGCCGACATGATATTCGAACCTCTTGCGCGCGTCATTCGTGTCAAGGATCTATCGATTGCAGAATTTATCCTCCCTTATATAGTACTACACACTCTTCTAGGATCGCGAACCACTCAGAAAGAAAGAGATGATGTTCTCGGTGAGCTGCTTGCCATTCTAAAGTACCAACCCGCAGAAGACGCATCGTACCTAGAGAAGGAGGATATGAAACGATATTGCCATGTCAGAGAATAAGCCCCCTGCTGATATGGTATATACTAACTGCTCTTAGAGTGTCTTTCGTATTGTGGATTATGCAATGAGATGGATGCATACCAGGCGAGCAGCTGGCCGTCTCACCGAATCTGATAAAGAGAGGCTAGCGCAGGTGCAGGAGGCGCTCGATATGATACCGGCTGAGTTGATTTCATCAAGGGCTATTGACTGCAACGAATATGCCCGTGCTCTTTTCCATCTTGAACAACACGCTCAGAAGATGGAGCAGAGGAAGAGAGAGCCTGGAGAACGCACTCGCCTGTTGGAGAAACTTCAAGATATCTACGCCAATGTCGATGAGCCTGATGGCCTCGATGGAATTTCGGCTCACCTTCAAGTTCTTGACATAAATCAGCAAATTTTGAGTCATCGAAAGGCAGGCCGATGGACTGCTGTGCAAAACTGGTACGAGATGCAGCTGGCAGATGACCCTGACAACACAGACGTACAAATCGACTTGCTCCACTGCCTGAAGCAGGCTGGTCAGCATGGTATGGATACATGAAGTTCATTATCTTGATTTCAGCTAACGATAAACAGAGGTGCTGTTGAACCATATCGAAGGTATGCATACCGATGCATCTACGGACAACAAAATTATGCCTTATGCAGTAGAGGCAGCCTGGGTGACGGGAAGGTGGAATAGCCTAACCAAATTTGCCAAACGATTTCATGGCGATGTCATCGAGGACTTCAATGTGTCAATTGCGACTGTCTTCGATAAATTGAGGGCTCAGGGCAAGCCTGCGGAGTTGTCATCGATCATGAATGACATACGAGTCAAGATTTCATCATCTATGAATACCTCATCCACAGCATCACTTCAAGCATGTCATGACCTTCTCCTCAAGTCCCATGTCCTCACAGACTTGGAGATTATCATGACCACAAAACCAGGAGACGAAGCAGCAAGACAAAAGACAATGGCCCTTCTGGACAGGAGGCTTGAGGTTATAGGGGCTTACATGAATGACAAGCAATACCTTCTTGGTATCCGCCGTGCTGCTATGGAACTGAATCGGTACGTCGTCCCAAATCTACGAGCTGTAGGTTGCTGGTATTGACCCATTTAGGCCAACATTTACTGATTTGGATATTTCTGGATTATGGCTTTCAAGTGCACGGCTTGCCCGAAAGTCGAACTCACTGCACCAATCCTTCAACGCTGTTCTGCACGCTTCGAAGCTAGGCGACGATGCGGCCACCATTGAGAATGCTAAACTTCTTTGGAGAGAGGACCAGCACCGGAAGGCAATTCAGGTTCTACAAGGAGCAATCAAGAGCAACAAGTTCATGACTCAAACGGAAACGACTACCAGCATGAGTTCCAGCAAATTGAGTCCCCAGCAAAAGCTTCTGACAGCTCGAGCGCAACTACTCCTTGCTAAATGGCTTGACAACGCTGGGCAAACGCATGCTAGTGCGTTGCGTGAGAAGTATCAACAGCCGCCAAAAACGTACTCAACCTGGGAGAAGGGGCACTACTATCTTGGCCGGCACTACAAGAAGATCCTCGAAGCCGAAAAGCCCCTCAGAGCTGATGATCAGAGCGACAACTACATCACCGGCGAGGTTGCTAGGCTCGTTATAGAAAACTATGTGCGTTCGCTGAACTCGGGAACCAAATATCTTTACCAAACTCTTCCCCGAATCTTGACTCTCTGGCTTGATCTTGGAGCACAAGTGGACAGGGCGCCAGAGGGCAAGGCCTCACTTTCTCGTGAGCTTCACCGAAGACGCGTTGAACAACTCAATCTTTTGCACTCGTTCCTTGACAAATACATTCACAGACTGCCGGCGTATATCTTCTACACAGCTTTGCCGCAAATTGTTGCTCGCATCGCTCATCCCAATCCGAATGTCTTCGATCGGCTTACACACATCATTGTTAAGGTTGTTGAGGCTCATCCCCGACAAGCGCTCTGGAGCCTGATTGGCATAATGACAACCAGACAAGTGTCAGAACGAAAGACAAGGGGCACTCAGATTCTTCAGACGCTTAGGAACATATCCAAGAAAGTGGAAGGCTCTTCAACCGACTTCAAGCATCTGCTCAGGATGGGGGAGAAACTGGCTGAACAGCTGCTTCTAGCGTGTCAAAACGGAGATTTTCGCGGCAACAAGACAGTTCATGCCAGTCTGAGCAGAGACCTTCGGTTCCATCACAAGTGCACGCCCTGTCCGTTGGTAGTACCTGTGGAGAGCTCTCTGACCGCGACGTTGCCGGCGGTTTCTGAATATGTCAAAAAGCACAAAGCATTCTCCAGGGATGTGGTTACAATCGAATCTTTCCTAGACGACGTGTTGGTGCTGAGCTCCCTCGCTAAGCCAAGGCGATTGACGGCACGAGGTAGTGATGGGAAGAACTACATGCTTTTGATTAAACCCAAGGACGACCTGCGAACTGACCAGCGTCTCATGGAGTTCAATGGACTGATCAATCGATCATTGAAGCGAGACGCTGAGTCCAGTCGAAGACAGCTCTACATCCGAACGTATGCTGTGACGCCACTCAACGAAGAGTGTGGAATCATTGAATGGGTGCCGGGAATCAAAACTATGCGAGACATTCTTATCAACCTCTATGCTTCGCGGAAGATTTATCCTGATTACACAGTTCTCAAGCAGCTCATGGATGAGGCATGCCTGTCTGATGGCAAAACCAGAATATTTACAGATGAGGTTCTTGGGAGATTTCCTCCCGTGCTCCAGCTGTGGTTCACACAGCAATTCCCCAATCCATCAGCATGGTTCGCCGCGCGCCTGAAGTACACACGGTCATGTGCTGTTATGTCTATGGTAGGCACCATACTAGGACTTGGCGACAGGCACGGCGAGAACGTGAACTTGGAGGAGGGTAATGGGGGAGTCTTTCACGTTGATTTCAATTGTCTATTCGACAAGGGTCTCACATTTGCAAAACCTGAACGAGTACCGTTCCGACTCACTCACAACATGGTAGCTGCAATGGGTATCTACGGATATGAAGGGCCATTCCGCAAGTCTTGCGAACTGACCCTGAGTATTCTTCGTCAGCAGGAGGAGACACTGATGACTATCCTAGAGGCGTTCATCTATGATCCGACGCTGGACTTGCAGAAGGAGAAACGAGCACATCGAAGGGGAGATGTGGGCGTCAAGCTGCAACCCCAGAGTGTTGTGGACAGCATCAAGCGCAAGGTCAGGGGATTGCTTCCAACTGAAAGCATTCCACTAGGTGTTGAAGGTCAGGTGGAGGAGCTAATCAAGCAGGCGGTTGATCCTAGAAATCTCGCAGCAATGTACATAGGGTGGTGTCCATTCCTATGAGCCTTTGTTGTAATGATAAAGGCAGATAGATAGCCAGGTAGATAATGGGGTTTAATAATGCACTTATGAAAGGGGAATGAAAAGATAAAGGAGCTATGAAACAATAGAATTCATTTAGAAATATAAGATTAACTCACAGCTTTATTTTCTTTATTCTATTATTGTTTGTTCGTCTTTCATCGCCCTGGTGTTTGTTAGCGAGAGGGCTGGGGGTTGATTAATGTCACTTCTACGTCTCCTGCCTGGAGAGACTGGACGCGTCGGTCGCGTGCAGCCCAAAGCTCCCTCCTCCCCCCCCAATA
>JAJJWM010000430.1:0-43569 GCA_021655865.1 Fusarium guadeloupense
AAAAAACATACAACAGCGGGGATTCGCTGGTCGTCACCGACCCAACTACTAATCCGCCCCTTACCAGCTTGACTATGGGAGAGCGGACGGGATCCCGTATTTTCTGGTAGGTATGGTCGTATGTGCTTGAATAAAATGCTCTGAAAGTATATATTGACAGTATCTTCAACCACCGCAGCGGTCTGATTGCCCCATGATCAGCCCATGTGTTTGTCAAGCAGAGGTTGATATCAACTGAAGTCTCGCAGGCTCTGTCAACGTGAAGGGAGGACATGTATCCTGAACAGAAGAACTTGAATTGATTGACTTACGTATAAAAAAGTGTCCTCCCCTCACTACCTCTCAAACATCCACACTAAACACCGAGCCATCGCTGTTCCCGCTATAAGTGAAACCACAGTTACCATTGCCAACAACAAATCCAGCTCCAGTATCAGCGCCCTTCTTGGACATGAAATAGTTCGGATGATTTGTCTGTGATTTGCAAGAACCGCCATCGTGATAGAGAAGGAAACAGTTGCGGTTCCTAGCGCGATAGATCCACGTCTCACAGCTAGCAAATTGTTGACAGGCAGTGCAACACTCGGCCGCAGATCCGGCGCCATTGGCGACAGTGTGGAAATCAGATGCAATACCGGGTCCGTTGTTGGCCACGTTACTGACAAAGTAGCCGGTGCCGCCGCTGTTAAAGTCAGGACCGAAGATATTGTCGCTGCTGCAGGCTGCGTAGACGGTTGGTCCAGACACGACCTTTGTCTTGGTAGCGGTGGCAGACTTTGTGCTGGTCTTCCAAGTGGTTGAGTAGGTAGTAACTTTCATGACCGTACTGAAGGTCTGGGTTACAGAAATGTCACTAGGGATAAGAGTAGTAGTAGTGGCGATTGTCTTGGTTGTCGTGGTCCTCTGCAAGCTGGAAACGGTGGTGGTGCTGGGTGCGCCAGTCTTTCTGACAGTCTTGGTTGACGTATTGGGAACCATCTCAGTACCTATAAGTGAGTTAGCTAACAAACTTCTTCCAAGTGTTGAATGAAGGTACATACAGTGAACTTCAGACGGGAAAGAAAAAGCCTTGACACCGAGCTTCATCACGGGAGGAGCGTGAGGGTTCTTGGCAACCTTTCGGCGCTTAAGGGCCTCAGTGTTGACGGTGTCGGATATAGGCTTGAAACCTGCAGTCATGGGGATTTGGGTGGTCGAAGTAGAAGTTTGGGTGCCAGTCTTTGTCGAAGTAGTAGTAGCAGTAGCAGTAACCGTGACAGTTGCGATCCTGAATAATGTAGTGGTAGTGCTGAAGGTATCAGTGTCACCTTTGCCAGTAACTGTGCGAGTCCTGGTAATAAATTGTGTAATTGTCGACCAGCGACCAACCTTCTTAGTCACTGTCGGGATGACTGTGAGAGTTGTTGTTGGCCCGACACTCTCGGTCATGGTGATGGTATCAGTCACCACAGAAGCGACCGATTTGGTACCGAGTTCGGTTTGGCAAATTATCGAAGGGTCGGCTGCCAGACTGGAAACTGCCAAAAGTGGCAGAAGCGCCGTGGAGAAGAGGACAGACTTCATGATGGAGGGTGAAAAATCGTATGGGATCGTAGAGGGAAGAGTAGGAGGGAAGAAGGTGCTGGGTTGCTAGTTGAATCAGAAGAATTAGATGGTCAGACAATGACCGCTTTATACAGATGTTTTAAAATTGAAACCAATATCAATCATGTCCACCCAATAGAACATGTCCGGTCTTCGCCCGATATCAATAGGTCCAGAACATCCCCAAAGTTTGAGCAATAATGCAGATCTGCAAACGGCCGTCCGTGCATTCTAGAGGGAATATGGAACATTGTGTTTGCTCTAAGGTATGCATGTGGAAGGTCAATTAGTGAGTTATTTGTTCAAGGTGATTACTGTCAATGCATATTACCAAGAACCAAGTTCTTGGCCGAGATGGCGTTCCTTAGACTCATTAGAAGAAAGAATGCAGATGTGCATACCTCGCATTCCCCATGGTTAGCATATCGCGATAAGGTCAGCCAGAACTTTATGCTTACTATGTTTAGCAATAGATCGAGATTCCACCATGCCAGTACAGTCGCTATCTCCAGATCGCGGATCGGGTTCGGTGAAGATATCTGGCTAAGCTACTTACTCCTAAGCCGATAATGAACACCAGGAACGCCAAACTAAAGCTCACTAATAACAATGACCTCAATAGCCCCTCAGTCACTTACAGCATTTGTATAGGTCTAGAATATTAATTGCATGACCATCTTTGAAAGGAATGGCCTGGATAGTAACTGCAACACTCGCCAGATGCTGCCAAAACTCATTACCTTGTTATTTACACAACGGTAGAGAATATATGTGCATGCTTGGACTTCTCGTCGCAAGATAATACATCACTTGGAAAACTATGATCTTGTCTATTTTTAAATCTTGCTCGGCACCATGTTTTCCCTCAATTAGGCCTGGAATTCCAAATTAGATTGATCGTTCGATGAGTGCGCATCCCACATAATATTCCGACTAGTCTCGCTCGACTGAGCGATTTGCCAGCGTTATTCCCCTTTCCGGTCAGACAAAGATCTTTAGGACTGATGATAAAATCTGTTCCTTGCAGGATGTGGTTAGTCAGGGCTGAAGATAGTGTAGAGCTATGGTTGCCAATGCGTGCTGTGGCGTGTGGCTATATCTAAGCAGAAGCCAGGAATTCTGTGGCACGAATTGTATATGCTTAAATCACATATACACTGCACTAGCCCAACTGTAAAAGCTTATCTCGCCACAAGATAACTCACTTTCGGTAGTGAGGCTCCTTGTATGGTCCCAAAGGTTCGGCCCGCACGTGGCATCCAGGGCAGCGTGCTAGCTCAGCCATACATGCCAGCCGCAACGCATATGGAGCAATGGCTGGAATTGGATTGGCCTATTATAGCATGGGGTAATATCCTAGAAAGGAAGTTCAATCTGATTCAGGCGTTGATATATTTGGGCGAAGATAGACGCCGCATTTGCGTTGGACAACTACGATCTAGACTCAGTGTAAAGAACAAACAAATTCAAATCATACGAGAAAAGCTGTAAGCCATTCCAATTGTAATAATAGTGGCTTGTAATATCGCAGTAATATCGATCAAATCTACAGCAGCCGCGGAGAAAGGGGCTTGAGGCATAGCCATCGGATGGACTTGATCTCTAAGCGAGTTGGTATGTTCGACAATGGCCTCTACATAGCTTTTCAATTGATCTCGGGGCATTCTAAGCAAACAAGGTATCATATAAGCTTATATGTGCCGTTTGAATTGGCTTCCAGTCTTCTTTTCACCGAGCTGTGCCTTGTTGAATGGCAGTCTTGTTATACATCTTTACTATTTCTTATCATCTGTATTTATTGGCATCCTTGAGAACCTTGAAACCTGCAGCCCATCATGATTCTCACAAATTACTTCTCGTTATTTGTCCTTGTTGCTCTTTTCTTCTGCAACTCGTCTGCTGCCCCCAGCCCTGACCTGCCCTTCCTCAACCGTCGAAAGAGCTCAGCCGACACTACAGGCTCTAATGACAATAACACTATCCTTGAGCCTGTAGTACCTCCTGCTGTCGACCCAAAAGCATTTTCAATCCTTGCTCTCGACACTCAAGTCGTATTGGCTTGGGCCGGCTCGCCTGGCTCAGAACCGAACTCCCGGCGCATGCGGAAGCGTGACGATGGGATATTTTCTCAAGCCAACTTCACATTCAAGTACCCTGTCATCCCGCTTGATCATTCCAAATTCGTGTCTACCGTCTCTTGCTCAAATGGTACCCTCACTGGTACTATTACCAGTACCTCAGCGTACAATTATGCCAAGAGGCAGTGGAAGGAAGCTGGCAAAATCCTTTTCATTACGTCGGTAGACGGCTGTGGAGAGGACTTTGCCAATGACATATTTCTTTCTCACTCTGTCAGCTTCTCTGACAGCACCAAGACCTTTACCGCCAAAGGGTCTTCGACCGAATATGCCGACGTGTACCAGCATTTGAGCTTGAAATGGGGTGGACTTGGTACTTTGAATGTCAGACGTGCTATTGACAAAAGAGCTGTAAGTCGTCGACCTATCTCTTCTTTGTTCAATGAAGTTGACTAACTTCATTATAGATGTTTGAGCCACATGCCCTTGACAAGCGCGGCTCCTCTGACCCAACACCTGTAACATGGAGGAAGTACCTCCATGAGTGGATGGGCACAGACGACGATGCACCATGGCAAAATGCTGCAAAGTTAATTGAATGGGGCCCGGATGAGGGCGGCGAAGAGGATGATTCTTATTCAAAGGGCGAGATCGCCGACCCAAACGGCCACCATAAACGTGGTGACAACTCTACTCTTGCAGAGCGTGATTTCACCTACGGTCTGGCTCTTTACTGCATCGAGTGTGGTTTTGAGGGTGCAGCGACACTTGTTGGCACCCTCGAAAAAGATCTTTTTGATGGAGTCACTAAGGCCCAGATGCAACTCAACGCCCAATTCAAAGCTGGACTCAATCTCGGCCTGGCCGCCTTTCTCAAGTACGAGAAGGAGTGGGAGTTAGTTGCAGTTAACTTTCCAATTGCAGGATTCGGTATCCCTCTGATATGCTCCATTGACACTTTTGTCGAAGTTGGGTTAACGACTGGGCTAAGCATCGAAGCAACTGGTACGCTTCTCATTGGCGCTTCCGTCGAATGGAACAACATTGACGTCTTGATCGATATGAAACACCCCAGTAATAGCCACGCATCAGGCCTCGTTCCTACTTTCTTGCCCAGGACCGAAGCAAAAGGAGAGCTGAAGATGGAGGCCTCCCTTGGCCTTCCAGTCAGTCTTGGAGTCGAGGTTAAGCTTTTCCTGGGTGTATGGAAAGCCAGAGCAGGTATTAGGGACACGCCCTCGGTGAACCTCGAAGGCAGCTTCGAGGTGAGTGCGGAGATCAACGAGGATGGCGAGATCGAGACCGACGTCAACGGAGGTTGCTACGGCATTGCTTGGAACATCCACTTCGAAAATGCACTCGACGTATTTGGAGAAGCTACTCTTGTGGGCTCTTTAGAGAAGCCTCTGATGGATCCTTTAGAGAGTGACCCAATCGCCCAGGGCTGCATTGGCTATGTCAATGACGGCACTGGGGATGATGGCGGCTCCAGCTTTGACGAAGACATTGGGATGTCTGGCAATGGCATGAACAGTGGCGGAACAGGCTTGTTCGGCTTCCGTGCGGGGGCAAAACCATCGCCTGATCTTGATGTGGTCTCTACCAAGAAGACAAGTACCAATAGCAACGCGAAGTCTACCCAACAAAAGGCCAGCGCTCAGAACAAAAAGCTCAAGAACAGCGACAAGGCTAGCAGTTCGACGAGCAACAAGCCTGCCAGCCCGGCCAAGAAGACTACAAGTGCTACCAGCAAAGCAACGGCCGCTGCTAAACAGGTTAAGCCGCTGGGCAAAAACAAACAGGTCAAAGCATCAACTACCAACAAGAAAACCTCCAGCACTACCAAGACCAAGACCAGAAAAACCACAAAACCCACCAGCAAGCCAACAATCACGACCAAGGTCGCCAAAGGAGCTATAAACAACAAACAGACGAAGCCGACAACGACCACCAAGACGGGCAGCACCGCGAAGAAGTCCTCTCCATCCTGTATACCCTCAGCTGTCACCAACAACAAACCCCCGTTGAAGTCGACCTGTAAGAAGGCTGTCACTCAAGCCAGGGTTTCAGCCACGTCACTCATTGGTACAACCTCTTCGGCCAAAAATGCTGCTGCCTGCGCTGCTATTTGTCTCAGTAGCAGCCAATGTCTGAGCTTCGGCTATGATACAAACAAGTTGTGCCAGTTGTACAGCCGGGGTGTCAAGGGTTTGGCAATGACATCTAGGCCTAAGCAGCCAAACTCTGTGTTTTATGACCGGCAGTGCTATGTGTCCAGTACGTGTTCTTAGTAGTCTTGTAATTAGCCGTGCGAGTCATGAGCAGCGAGATATATGCCAACTTCACCGATTGATGCTACATCGTTGGAAGACTTGGGAGGATGCGAATTAATTCTACTACTATCATATGCTTCCGAAGATATATCAGAGCGCATAGAATTACATGTATGCAATTTATTATATATACCCATACTACTACATTACTGTTCGTAATCATGACTAGCAAGATTCTCAAGTGTCCCATTTTATTCACAGGGCTATTATCTCGGACTGCTTAAAACAACTCACCCACAAGGCGACATAAGAAACAGTCGGCTTCTACTATTATGAACATTCAGTTAAGGTATGTAATAGATTATAAAATATCAGAGTATGTTTTAAAGTAAGGAAAGCGGTCATTTCTTATGTCACTCCCCAAGCTCGCCTTACCTATCTCACCATATGGATTATACGCTTGGGGTAGCTATAGGCTGTATTCAATCAGAACCAATAGAAATTCTGGGACAATCTGAGCGTTCAAGTAAAGTGTGGGATGAGTGTCTTGGCTAATCCACTAATGCAATTCGGCGTCGTGTATGGTGGCGGAGAAGACAACTACCAGGAAGGGACATGTTACTTTATGATATGAAACTCACAGGATTGGCAACTTCAAGAATTGCGAGTTCTGTCTACGAATGCCTCAGATCTTTCTTTTGGGCCAGCACATGTAAGAACACACAGTCGAGGCCTGGCAGTAGTGCCGAGCTGCTGCGATGCTTGACTTGAGCATCGAAAGTTTTACCGGGGCCGAATACGCCGCCAAGATGGTTATTATGGACAATACGGCGATAATCGGTGGAAATTCTGCAAAGCTGGAGCACCCAAGGGTCCATGTGGTCTCGCCCCGGAGTGCAACCCTTGTTGCATCGGTTGACCCTCCGTTTTTGAACAGTGACATGCCGGGTCGTTTATTATCAGATGATCAGATAAGATTAGATGCATCAATGGTGGCCCCAGGGTCCACAGAGTTCGGTGAAGGATTCTTATCAGATTAGATGCAGTTATGCGTATGACCACTCTGAAATGAATAGACCCTCGTATAAAGGAGTAACTAGCTTGGAATCGCTATCAGCTCCGAGCTAATGCTCTTGTTTAGGCAATTTGTAGAACCACATTCCCGCAGCTTGGTCTTGGCTATCTTGGCATTATACAACATTGAGGATATCGCTGTCAGAAAGACAGGGGTTTACACTTTAACAACCCTTGTATGTATCCTTGCATAGTTCTCTTGACCCAACTTCGGATCCAGAACCCAAAATGGTGAGTGGGTTTGGGTTACATGTGTCCGATGTCGGTTTTTGTCAACTTGAAGATATTCTATATAAGAGGCACATCCTCGACCATATACTCAGTCTTTTCCTTCTCATCTCCAACACCTCAACTTCTTCGACCATCTCTAAAAACTCAAACAACACTTCAATCAGTCAAGATGCAGCTGTCTACTTTCGCCGCCGTCCTTTTCGCTTCGACTGCCGTCGCGACTCCTCTCCAGCCTACTTGGGAATACGCCGAGTCTGTTCCTGCTATCGAGAGACGTCAGGAGCCAGGCACTCCCCTCTACGCCTGCCACGAGAACTGCGGTTAGTTTACATACACCATGAATTCATCTTCCCCGTCACAGCCGACTGATGTACATATTATAGGCGGCTTGATCACTCTTGGCCGTGAGCCCGGTTACTGCAACAATGCCACATGGCGAGCGCGTTACCGACACTGCATGGGCTGCGCTGCTACCTACAACATCTGGCAGTACTACAGCGCCACTGTCACTCGCATTTCCGCCACTTGCGGACTCAACCCTAACCCCCAGTAAATAGTCCGTTTATCGGCAGCGAGGCCGATTCTTATACCATTTGTGGCTTCACAATATCACTTGCCGAAGATGTGGACAGCGAAAAATCTAGTCAGTGATGGAACAATTCGACTCTACTGAAACACAGCTTCACGAAAGCAATTTCTATCCGGGTCACTTTGGTCGAAGCAGCCGGCATTACTTTAGATGTATAATGAGAATTCATGTTTGAGATGAATGTTCCTACAACATACCGTGACTCTTCAGTGATTGGTTCAGTTTGATATCAAGGTATCACAAACCCGACATATTTGCAGCAGAGCTTGGTATTTATCCTCAAGAAAGTGCCATTGGGTTCACTTTTAGGCAGTTAGGTGGGAAGGACAAGATTGTTCGATATCACTCAATTAAGTTCCTAGAGCGCTATCGACACTACATCTTATACCATGATTGTTATAAGTTCGTAAAACCCAATCTATCATTTAACTGGCACTATTCGCTTCTCAAAACGCTCACAGGTCTAGCAGTCAACTAGGAATTTGAGGACGTAACTAGACGTTGCTAGCGGAGTTGAACGTACCCCTAAGAAACTCAAGGAGACCACCATGGCTTGATTTAATATGCTGTAGATCGAATATATTACAAGATCGGTCTATAAGACTAAATGTGAACATTTAAAATGTCATTGACGACTTCATAACTCAACGTTTCACAGCCAGGATGCTTGAGTACTACCAAGTTGGGTACGAAGCTATGATGGTAAATTGTTTAGACTTCATTGCTCCCCCTTCCTTTATGTGGCCTTTCTCCTCATATATTCGCCATGCTCTAATGAATAAAATAAAACTATATTGTATTCATGGTACTTTCTTGTGTTTTTATCCGGCCAGTCGCCGCTAAACATTGTTCATGCTGGCTGGCTGTGGTAAGTTACTCATTTTCCTCTTTTCTTTTTTTCTTTTTCAATTCTGAAACTCAACCAATAGACTTAAAGCTCCAAAAGTTACCTTGCAAGGTTTTAGAGACGCTTGCAGGTATTTACTGAGGCTCTTCTTCCTATGTAGCATTCTACAGCAAATTGTTGGATCCAGTTGGTCCTCCGGCACCGAGTTCCTTTGACCTTTGTATCCGTTGGCTCGCCACTTGACAGTCTTGACCATATTCTTTTATTCTACGCATTCGTCGCCCCTATAAACGACAAAGTCGGAAAGCTTCCCACCAGGCGATAGTCACATGATAGACACGGATTACACACCCTTCCAATAGCAAATCTTGTGTTGTCATGCTATATACAGTCCTCCTTCGCAACCAACACCCTTACATGCCTTCTATTAGATGAACTGTATCACAATAATGCCAGATTTAGTCCCTCAGTGGTCAGCTATATGGAACCGAGGTTCTCGACAAAGATATTCAATTCGCTTTGCGGATAAAGCCACAAGGTTGGTCTTCGTATTGAGGATTTGTAGTATCACTCTAGTG
Organism: Fusarium guadeloupense; assembly: GCA_021655865.1. Taxonomy (NCBI): domain Eukaryota; kingdom Fungi; phylum Ascomycota; class Sordariomycetes; order Hypocreales; family Nectriaceae; genus Fusarium; species Fusarium guadeloupense. Next base: position 9,255 of record JAJJWM010000430.1, read on the forward strand.
TCAGCCATTAAGATTCTGTAGTACGTAGATGCAACTTGGTCGAAGTTTGAGTTCCGAGGTTGGAGATAAGACTTACACGGGATACGATTGAGCCACTCGCTACATTGTATGCTACGAAATGATGTAATGCCCTTCCATTCATGAGAGACACCAAACAATAGTCTCTTTACTTACATATACTATCAGAACTGTCGCCTCCAGTGCCATTCAACATGGAGGCTAGTTGTCAGTAGTAAGATGCTCTCTTCAGATTGAAACTATAAGATACAGCTGGATAGAATGAATACCCTCAGTCAGATTGAAGTATTCCTCTAATTTGACCGTAAACAAACCCAAGTGACTCAATCGATAGTACATCAGATTCTTTGGTTCATTATTCTTGTTATTTACAATGCTATATGATACACGTCGTGTGTTTCGTCCTTCTATACATCATATTCCTCTGCGATACATATTGCCCCAGCGTTACTCTGTGATTGAGGTAACTATCGTAAATCCTAAATCATCCATGGTTCAGATACCAAGCATGTCTCTCCACTGCCTTACAGCTCCTTAGTTGTGGCGTGTTGAATTGCTCTTGTTGGCGTAAGCAGCCAATACTCCATCAAGCTCCTTCTGAGTGACCGAGACAACGCTTCCATGGCGAGGACTCGTGGGCAAGCTATAGTTTGCGGAAACCTTCCAGTCCGGATTGGCAATATCGTCCGTCTCGAGAGGGATGTATCCACGGCCAGCAAACTCGTCGACAAAGAGGTAGAACTTCTCGCCGTGAACGTCACCAGGGTTGGACTTGAAGATGGAGGGACCCTCTACCACGTCCAGGCCAGCCTTTGTACCGATGCAGCTCGTCACGTACTCCCAGCTATCTTGACCAGCGCGTAGGCTGGTAGAGCTCTCCTGGATGATATCGATGCATTCGTCACCAGACACTCCACCAAAGTCCTTGGTAAAGCGGTGGTATGTGTCACCATCCTTGAGAACAGTTGTGTCGATGCGGTCGTTTGAGCCTTGCCAGATCACAGGCTTGCTGAAGTTGATGAAGTCGCTGGTGGTGGAATACATGATGCGAGCATATGTCTCAACCTCGTGATTGGGGTCGTCCTCAGCGTACAAACGGGAGGCGAAGTACACAACGTACTTCCCGATAGACTCATCGTAATAAGCCTCGGGTGCCCAGGTCATACCGGCTGTGGGCTCAGAAACAAGGGTGTGTCGCTGCTCGGACCAGTTGACCAGGTCAGTGCTCTCCCAGATTTCCAGGTACAGACTTCCAAATCGCAGAGCGTGTGGCCAGCCGACGTCGTTGATCTTGAGATCTGTGGCAATGAGGTAGAACTTGTCTCCCTCGTGGGATCGCATCAAGAAAGGATCACGAAGACCTCCAGTACCCTTGGAGGATGTGAGGATTGGCTTGCCATCGTTCAGCTCCTGCCATGACAGAGCATTGTTGCCATTGCTAGCAGCAAGGAAGATGCTTTCTCCGTTATTGTTGTCTCCAACGAAGTAGGCGAAAACGTAACCAGCGGCAGCATCGGTGTTGTTGGTAGGAACAGGATAAGGGGTAGGCTTGGCCAGAGCGTTTGTGGCCAAAGCCAAACACGTTGTGAGAGTAGAAAGGAGCTGCATTGTGAGTTTTACAGAGGAAGACGAGGGAATGATTCGCGGTTCACTACATGAGTAACCAGTTTGGTATATATACACTTGTATTCATTGTCAATGCGTTTCTGTGTTCTCAATTGTGGCGGAATAATATCTCCCGGTCCTCTCTTGGCACAACCAAAATCCAACTCAACGGTTAAGAAATGAAGATCGCAGCAAGCGGTCCAATCGGGGTGCCTTGCTCAAGAGTAACTGCTGACAACTCCCCCGCTCCCCACGGGGTACGATTCCTAACTAGGAACGAGATGTGCCGATCTTTTGAAATTGGGGATGAACCTAGTCAGCTTTTTAAAACCCAATTGATGCGCATGAGACAGCCTATCATGAAATGTCGTCAATGTGGGTTATAGTTCGTTGACCCAGCCTTCTTTGCTTGCGTGTAAGGCAACGTGCTACGTATGCTACTTTGTAGGGCCACTCTGGACCCAGCAGATCGGATGTTTCCGTCGAATGTAATGTGCTTTGGACCGTTCACCGCCTCCAATGGAAGAGCCTTATACTATGTCTGGCACACTTGATGTGATTTTGTACCTACATAAAGTCAAGTCGTCATACCCAAGTTTCACTTGAATTCTATGATCCAGGGTAGTTACACCTAGTAGTAGTCGCTCTATGGGCTTAGTAGTCTAAATTTTTACACGCTCGAGTTATCTGTAGCTTCAAGTGCAAGCCAAAATAAGTGGTGCTGGTCAAGCTCAAGACTGGAGGCTGGGAATTTCTCACTATGGGTCTCGACTTAGCCGAGAAATGATAGTAGCTTCACGAGGCTCCCAACACTCGGCTAAACGTTGGATAACAGAGCAGAGCCGTGCATAGACAGATGCAACACATCACGTAAATGCCTTAGGGAACAATTTATGTACAGCCGAGTACGACACCGACAATAACGCACTTTATTTGCTGTACTCAGAGACAAAGCTACGATCATCCGGTCCCTTTATATGATAGCATGATTCGAGACGAGACTGTGAGTCTGCAAACATGTTGTACATCCTCAGCCTTGCACAGCATTGCTAAAATCTCACCTACTCACGTTTTTCTCATATATTCTGAGACATCTTCGATAGAATTTTTTTTGTTATAAGATCTCTATACAATTGCTCTTTATATGCAGGCTCGATCAAGAAACTTAAGTTGAGGAGCCTGGTGTCTACTCTGTACATTTGTGGTCTCCTGACAACAAGCGTAGGGACTCGGTTCTACGGCCACGCTTTATTATTCTATTCTCGTTTGTCTCGTCCAGTCGTTAAGAGCTAGTCTGATATATCGTGAACTAGTCGAAGATTGGCTGTTTGACCAGTGCATTGGGTATCGGGCTCACCACATTGTCATCAGAACTTTTGCCGACGATATCATGATAGATAACACCACTTTCAGAACAAACGCGACTCTGTCAGGCGGCGTTCAAAACAAATGGGACTTAGGATGAGGCTGACATAAAAGTTCAATCACTTTAGAGAAGCTTAGGGCAGAGATTATGACTGGCCATTTTCTGTCGCTCAGCTACTTTTCCCCTTGGGTCCTGTTTATTTTGAACACCACCCGTCTGTCAAATGGGATGAGCCTGTATTGAATAGAACTCATACAAGGGTGATTGAGGTTTGTTTACAAAATTTGAATCATGTTGAACGTCGAGTAAAGAAGCAACTATTGGCCCTGATTCTCTAGTCAAGAAAACCCTGGACTTGTCTTGAACAATTCCACAAACACAATCTCAGCAAAAGATACAGCTATATTTGTATCTACGCCACGGGTTCACTGCTGTCTTGTTGTTCAGGTGAGCGAATGAGAGAGCTTCACATAAATAACAAAGAACGAAACCTCCATAAAAGTAAATAATAGACTTCCAGGGCAAAAAGAACTATCTTTTTTAATTGTCATTCGTCCAAGTATCAAATAGAGACATAGAAGTCACACGCTAGACCAACAACTGCAATATATCTTTAGAGCGTGATCGGAGCGGTGGGTTCTGTAATATCTATGAGGGTTAGCTTATGAAGCTTACAATCCGTCTACAATACTATCATATTCCGTCAACGTTGAACTTGCTTTGTAACGTACCTTTCTGTTTCGCACTTTGGTTCTACGATGGCCTTCGGGATACTACTGGTCGATCAGAATTTCCATGAGACACCGCGAACATTTGGTGTTAATTGAGCTTCATTAGGCAATAGGCAGAGAAGTCTTGGGTCAATTCTGACCACGCAATTAACATAGACATACTCAATCGGGATAGTTCACACTACATGATGCTACTAGGTGAACCTGTATAAAGCCCCGTTCAAGGCGGATCCAGTGACGCAGAAGAATAAGAAGTGGTGAACGAACAGGCACTGTTTTTATCTGAGACTTGATGCCAAGGGCTTCATATTATGATTTGAGCAAGATGATGCATCAGTAGGATCGAAGTTTCGTGGCATGAAGAAAAAGTATTCCCGGGTCTGCTAGCCCTTTTTGTGATATGTCGGGATACTTCCAGGTGAATATCAAACTTGAGACAGCATTTTAGTAACAATCTCATCAAAAATACATATCTAATCAAGTTTTATTATGCTATAAACGTAGCCCTCTAAGCCTTTGACGAAATATCTAGTGCTTTCTCGACCAAAGACTCAACGTCTGCTGGTAGACCCTTTCCGTTGATAGAAGCCAAACGAGTTTGCCAAATTTTCCATCTGTCTTCAGAGAAGCCCTTCCACCCAGCCTCATCTTTGAGCGTTGACAGGCTGGCACCAGGTCTCGCCATGTTACCATCGAACTGCTTCGTGTCTTTGCTGGCCTTTGCTAAAGCATCAGCGGCATAGATGAGCCAAACTGAAGCTGCTTTTAGCAGACGAGGCGAGGCTTTTTGTGCTATCTCGTCCTCTGAAGGATCCTCGAGAGCTTCGCGAATGGTCCAGATGGCGAGGAGGCTGAGGTCCTCAATATCAGCGGCGGTGATGCGTGCAAAGAAAGCGTTGGTATTGACGCAAGCCTCATCCGACTTCTCTTGAGCTACTGAAGAGTTAGCAACGTACAAGCACCTTGAAGATAAGAAAGGTTGGCGCTATACCAATATCGAGTTGCTCACGCGCCTTAGCACCGAACAAGGGTAACTGATCCCAGCGCTGCTCCTCATCCCAAATCTCAAATTTCTTGTCCTTGTTGGCGGGCTGGGGCATATCTTTGATAGCGCGCATAATGTCCACTAGCTTGTCTTGCTTATCGTGAGCCGTCTGCTCAGCAGCGGTGAGGATGGAAGACCACAACCCGTCGAGCTCATCTTCGACTTTGGTCAGATCGCCATCTTTCTCGAATGCATCCCTAGAAGGACTGGCAAGCTTCTGAGCAGCCTGCTGAGAAGATGTGGTATTGTCGCCAAGTAATGCTTTGATGTTGTCGGCCATTGCGTGCGAGAAGATGTTGCGGTGGGTGAAACGTAGGAAAAGATGCCGAGTGCGAGATGAAAACAACATGTGATGATGTAGGACAAAAGGACCGACGAGACTAATTCGGGGTTTGACCCTGTGTGATGTGATAAGCTGAGATTACATATCGAGGGGTCTAGTTCTAGCGCTTGCCAATCAATCAAGATAGGATAAACACATGGTAGTCCCTGAAACATTGTATGCCGATCACCGACCCGCTTCCCGTTGCGGCATTTAATGAATGGCTACAACTGGCCCATACTACAACTCCTCATATACCGGACTTACATCCTTTTTCAGCAGGTGTTAAGTTGTTATCTAAATCTATGTATTCGGAGCCAATAGGGCTCGTGATTATAGTCACCTGCCATCTTTGTAGTGTTCTATATGCCGGACCTAGTCTTGGTAGTATAATTAGGAATAGTCTGAACTCTCGTGTGATTGTGATATATAGGTCCAGGGCAGCTCTAAAGTGAATAAACAGATTACCATTGACTTCACACACACACTCTCCATCCATTCACTCTTTGTAAAGGCACACAGTTCAAGATGCTCTTCACTCAGGTATTACCTCGCCCATTGAGTCCCTCTCTTGCACTCAGACCAAGTTTCTAACATTGCTGTCCCTCTTCCTAGTCCTTCGCTGTTCTTGCTTCGCTCTTGAGCGTTGTTTCCGCTGGCCCCATCGAGGCCCGCCAGTCTGCCACTACATGCGGTCCTAGGTCATACTCAGCTGCCCAAGTTCGCGCTGCTGCCAACGCTGCTTGCAACTACTACCGCGCTGATGACACTGCTGGAAGCTCTAACTATCCTCATACCTTTAACAACCGTGAGGGCTTCAACTTCCGCGTCGGCGGACCTTACCAGGAGTTCCCCATCCGAACTAACGGTGTCTACACTGGCGGTATGTTTTATAACACGTTTAAGCAATCAAGGCCATATACTTACCAAGATGTTAGGCTCTCCCGGTGCTGACCGTGTTGTTATCAACACCAGCTGCCAGTATGCTGGAGCTATCACCCACACCGGAGCCTCGGGCAACAACTTTGTTGGCTGCTCAGGCACCAGCTTTTAGTTGATGATAACCAACTGTATGGTCGTTAGCGTGTATTCATGACTGTTATGCCTTTCTATGATTTGTGTTTTGGATGCGTTGGGTGTGGTGTAGTCTTACTTCAGAAGTTCACTATGCTTGTCACGGGATATCACGTTGTGTCTTAGAGACCAGCGGTACCTTTAGCACCAAATACATATAACTTCTGATACAAGAATATCTGCCTTTCCTATTTGTGTGCACGTTTCTGTTTGCTTCTATCAGACTTATATTTGGACTCCAGTGAACACCAGCCGTCCATGACTTCATGCCAACGCCAGGGCTGAATATCCCTGATGTAATTTGTAGATAGGTCTTTCTAAAGTATTGGTACTGCAATTGCTTTATTCTTTGGCTACTATTTGAAAATATGAAATCGTCGTTTCAAACCTTTGGGTTCTTCTTGGAAATATCAGTCAAAGAACTGTTCACTCAAATGTTCATTAGTCCTCCCTCTCCGCTGTGGGTTCTCAACGTATTCAGTCTCTAGGAATACAAGTGCTGGTTAAGATAATGATGATAGTCCCAGAAATCCAATTTACTAAGTAAGAGGTTTAATGACAAACCACAGCTTGATACCAGTAAAGTCCAAAAAGCAATGATGTGCAGCCAGTAATCAATGCCTAAAGCAAAGTGACCTGGCGTGATCTTTGGGCATGTATGTAGCATTCGTAGATCCCAAATTTCTGTGAATTTGCCCTAGTAGCGGCTTTGTAAGTCTAATGACTCAAAGTTTAGACTGTAACGTCATTTTCACTATGACGCACCATCCTATAATGCGTACCTGTCATTGGCTCATACGTCTCCGCCCTTTATAACCTAGTTTTCTCTACATACCCAGCAAAGTCTCATTCTCTTCCATCCAATCCCGGCAGAAGATCGCTCCCGGAATGTCATCCAATCAGCTTTTTCAATACTCTGTGATTTCAGCCCTTATGGATGGCGTTGCTGAGACTGGCATCACTCTATCCAATCTCCTCTCTCACGGCGGCCACGGTCTCGGAACCTTTCGACATATGGTGGGCGAAATGATTATCCTCGATGGCACTATCTACGACATGAGGGTCGATGGCTCAGTCAAAGCCCTGGGGACTGAAGAGTGCGTGGAGCAAACCGCGCCTTTTGCCATGATCACACGTTTTCAGCCCACAACAACCGTCTCCAAACAGCTAGAGAACAAAGATTCTCTGGCTGAGTGTCTATCACAGCTTCTACCTTGCACCAAGAATCACTACTTAGCCTTTCGTGTAGAAGGCCTCTTCAAATCGGTGACAGTTCGTACTGTGGGTGGTCAGCAACATCCTGGCGAGAGCCTCGCTGAGCTTGGAAAGCGTCAAGCCTCTCATTCATTTGCGAACGTTCGGGGCACTATCATTGGCTTCAGATCACCTGCTTTTATGCAGGGCATCAGTGTTGCCGGCGATCATCTGCACTTTCTCGCGGCGGATAAAGATTCTGGTGGCCATGTGTTGGCGTTTGAAGGCGACGGTGACTTGAGCGTTGCCGCCGCTCCGATTACAGCAGTTAATCTTCAACTACCTTCGGATGATCAAGATTTCAACCAAGCCAAGTTAGCTAAGGACGATGAAGGAATAGCTGCAGTTGAGGGTTAGTGGTAGTAAAGTGCCAGGAGCTGGCTCGAACGAATCCTTGAATCGTTCAAGGGCCCATAGATCATAAGCTATGATGACTGTTATTCAGTACCACTGCGCTCACATAACGATCAAGCAGATCGTAAAATAACATGCCTCATGTTGAAGAATACTAAGTTCATTTAATAGATAAAGTGCCAGATTCAATAACATTACATAAGAAACGCTATAAAATATAAAAACTTTTACTTTATTTCAGTATGAAGTTAGGTATACAATTAAATAGTTATTAATCAACCATCTGCACTGTCGTCGTGCCCTTTCCGCTTCAACTTTCACCAACTCTTGTTGAAATCCCAGTAGTAGGAACTTCTGTTGTTATAACAATATCGGTTTGTTTCGTGATCCCATGCGGTACTTGGAGAATGTTCTCAGTACTATCGTCTAAATGAGAAGCCTCAATTATCCCCCTTTCGTCATCAAACTCAGGACCGCTATCCAATGGCCGTCTACTAGATCTTTTGCTTTTCCAACTTTGTAAAGCGTAATGAGAGTTCCTCTGGTTAGATGCCGCTGAAGTGGCAGCCTTTGACCTTTCTGAATAGTACGTGACAAGAGGCGCGAGGGTCGGTATAGACGCGATGATGATCCCGGTGTTAGCCTCAATGATGGACCACATGATGGATTTTGCCGAGTCAAGGTAGTTTTTGAGGTTCTGAATGGTCTGGATTCGGATAGCCTGGATAACGGTCACAAAAATGCCGAGACCCAACAAGCCGAGGAGTGCAAGTTTCTTTCGCCGTTGAATTTGAGATTTGACAAGACCTGGGAATGGCAAAGCCAAACTATTAACAGGTTAGCCCAGTGGAATGAGTAGGAAGGGCAGTGGCATACACTATAACATCAAAGAGGATGGTTAGAGAAGAAAATGCTAGGTAGAAGGGAACAGCTTGAACGCAGTGTCCATCTGTGATGCTTGGATCCCACTGCATTGCAATCTATGATGGAAAATCTGGGTAAGCTAGTGGCTTCCAAGGTGAATATTACTCTCATACCGGAGTGCAAAGAAAGATAAAGACACAGACAAAAGCGATGTGAGCCATAGTAACAATCACTGCAACAGCCGCAATCACAGTGCGGTATGTACCAGGGAAGACACGCATATACGACAGAAGAATGCTCATCTTAAACCCGTATATGCTAATAACGTAGCTAGTGGCGTCAGTCAAAGGGAATGTGCCGATTTTGTAGAAGCGAAACATACAATGGCCCTCCAATATATTGAAGCTAAAACCTGTCAGTCATTGCTCTGCAGTTGGTCATCGGATGTTTACTCACCAGACCAAAAGTGATTATGTTCTCATCAGGCATGTCGTCTAGCGTTTTGAGACCCAGCCCCCATGTTGTTTCTCCCAAGACTTAGCAAGAGTACACAATGTTCGTTAGTTGCATACTCACGGATTACAGTAGCTATTGTATATCCATAGACTCCGAGCTGAAAAGCCAAATGTCAGTCAGTCGACAAGCCAGAAGTTGAGAAGGAAACAAACCCAAGCCAGAATTATAACCCAATCATCTGTTAAGCGATGGTTAACAAAGTCATTCCAGTCCTTTTCTGGGCAGACTTACCAGAACCGAAAGATTTTATAACCAGTCCTCTGACGTATACTCTAAGGCAAATAATTAACAGAGAAAAGATAGTGAAACCCAATGTCAGGCCAGTAATCATTGGCCCATCAGTTGGGGTTCCATCCTGTGTGTTGCGAACCCAGGGCATTTTCTGACTCGAATAATCGAGGGCAATCAAGTCGAGTGATGGCAGGTCTGGCTGATCATTGCAGAGTGCAGGAGTCCAACTAGTTGTCTATCTAGTCGCTTGTAGCTATTAAACTGGGGTTGCGACTAATGACACCGACTAATGCTTGTCGTCATTTGACAAGACAGTGGATTCTCGCCAAAATCGTACCATATGAGAACTCAAGGCCTGGAGTTGCCGAGACCCTTTCAATCTCGGGGGTTCGTATCACGGCTTGAGAGTCCAGTCATAATAACAAACACTCTATTGCAAACAGGCAAATACGAGTTGGTTTGCGGATTCTCCGAGGCGGAGAAACTCAGCAAAATGATATATCTTTTTTGCTTTTGCTTGCCTGCAGGGGAATTCGAGAGAATGAACACCTCAACCAACACATTTACAACAAACTAGGAAATGATAGTCAGTACCGATACCGTACCAAGTATAACTAGTACTAGGATTAAATAGAGTTTTGTCCAGCCAAGGGCATAACCCCTGTATCTGGTGCTTTGTCATCGGGAATTTCGGAGTCTTATCGTCTTTCCCATGGAATTAGTTGATATACGACGGGTTTTACTACTGTTTTTCCGTGCCTTATGTCAGGTTTATAATTCAAGCCGCTGTTCACCAAGCCCTCCTCCTCTTATCTCTAGCCCTCCAGGCTCATTGACCAGGGCTTCAACCTCAGATCCTTGCAGTTGCAGACACAGATCTCCACCTCCACCTCGCATCTACCTGTCAGCCAGACTGCATAAGCGAAGATTAGGTACTATGCCGCGTAAATCATGGTCCGATACTCCGTGATTACGCTGCAGAAAAGAGCAAACCACCCGAGCGATCTTGTCTCAATTTATCGGAGACTCGCCGCCCATCCGAAACCTTAACCTGTCACCGCTTCAACTCGGCTCTCATCCCCAGAATGCGCAACACTCTCCTATCGTCGCTACTTGCTCTGGCCGGCGCTGCAGCATCTCAGGACATTGCTGAGTGCAAATGCTTCCCTGGAGACTCTTGCTGGCCTTCTCAGAGCGAATGGGCTCAGCTCAACAGTACTGTTGGAGGTCGATTGATTGAGACTATCCCACTTGGAACACCCTGTCACGACCCGAGCTATGATGCTGATCAGTGCGGGCATCTGCGGGACGAGTGGCTCTATTCGTCGGTTCAGTGAGTTTTTTCCTATCCTATCCCACTTAAGCTCCTTTTCGCGTATACACTTCATACCTACCATCATGTTCTTGGCTGCGGACTAACATGATCTAGCACTGAGTCATCTTCATCTGTCATGGCTCCCATCTTTGCCAATCAGTCCTGTGATCCATTCCAGCCTAGAAATAGTCCTTGCAGGCTAGGTAACTACGTGAGATACACCGTCGACGCCGGATCCCCCGAAGATGTTGCTACGACTCTCAAGTTCGCCCAAGAAAAGAATGTGCGATTCGTTATTCGCAACACAGGCCACGACTATCTAGGCCGGTCAATAGGTGCCGGAGCCTTGGCGGTTTGGACTCACCACATGAAGGGCACAAAAGTGCTAGACTGGGAGGATGCGCATTATAAAGGTAAAGCACTCCAAGTCGGAGCTGGAGTTCAGGGCTTCGAGGCACTTGATGCTGCTCATGCTGCCGGTCTAGTCGTTGTCACTGGAGAATGTCCTTCTGTTGGTCTTGCCGGAGGCTATACCCAAGGAGGTGGCCATTCAGCATTGAGCACTAACTTCGGCCTTGCTGCGGACAACACTCTCGAGTTTGAAGTCGTTACTCCTGATGGTAAGCTAGTCAAAGCAAACAGAGAGCAGAACAGCGACTTGTATTGGGCATTGAGTGGCAGTGGCTCCGGAAACTATGGAGTCGTTATTTCAGCTACCGTTCGAGCCCATCCAGAAGCTCCAGTCAGTGGTGCCAGATTCCTCGTCACACCTCCTCAAGACAAGCCAGGGATGGTCTACGACATCATCGACGCTTTTCACGCTGCTTTGCCTGAGATTGTCGACTCTGGAGTGATGATTATCTACTTCTTCTCCGATACTTTCCTGCAGATTCCCGCCATGACTGCCTACAACAAGACAGAGGCCGAAGCAAGGAAGATTCTCCAGCCGCTTGCTGACTCCTTGGCTACTTTGGGCGTTTCATTCGAGCCAACCTTTACCCACTTCCAAAGCTACTACGATCACTACAACCACTACTGGGGACCTCTTCCCGCGGGGAATATTCAGGTTGGCACGCAGCTTTTCGGCGGACGTCTACTTCCGCGGTCAAAGCTCCCAGACTTCTCACCTACTGCTCGCCAGCTTGCTGAGATGGGCGTTATTTACATTGGCGTCGGACTGAACGTGTCCAAGTTTGGAAAAGACAATGCCAACTCTGTGTTGCCCCAGTGGCGAGACTCAATCGTTCAAATCTCTCTTACGCTCCCTTGGAGCAACGAGGCTCCCTGGGAGGATATGATAGCTGCTCAGCAAAGGATGACAGACAAGATCCAGCCTGTTATTGAGGCTGCGACACCTGGAGCTGGAGCTTATATCAACGAAGCTGACTTTCAACAACGCAACTGGCAAGAGACTTTCTTTGGTATTAACTACGAAAGATTGCTGGAGATCAAGAACAAGCATGACCCTCAAGGCTTACTCTATGCTACTGCGGCTGTTGGCAGTGAGGCATGGACTGTTGCCAATGATGGGCGAATGTGTAGGGCGGGTTCCTGAGAAGGTAGTTGCATAGCTCCAATACACAAATATATTCCTATTGGCGTGATATTGTCCCGCTCCCTATTCGCAAAGTGTTCCAGTCGATGGATTGTCTATTACATCTTTTGCCAAACAGAGTACCATTCGTACTTGACACTCCATACATCATCCAGTTCGGCACTATAATGTGTTCACAGGTCTATTAAAAATTAAAGAGATATAGTGATATATGCTATAACAAATGATTGTAACTACGTCGTGACATGACTCAAGCGACTATGTCACTGTGACCTCGGTGGTTTTTCTGATGACAAATCCCTCAACATCTATATCCTCCAACTCAACGTCCGAGACCCCTGACCGAGTAGATCCTTCGCCTTGAACGATTTGCTCCTGTGAGTTATTCCTATCTAGAGGAATTTCACCCGCATAGACCTTAGACATGTAGTTGGACTTGGTCGTGTAACATCTCGTCTGCGTATTCGTGCCAAAACGATTTGAATTATCGGCAGCTCCACTATGAGTATATATCGATCTGTCCTCGTTGAACCGGAGTTTCGATGCAAGGGTATCAAAACTAGAGCACTGGTTAGAATGAATTGAGCATAATGAGTTTGATGATTAACTCACTACAATACCACTGGATACAAACAGAACAATGCGTATAGAAAACGGTCGAGTTGACTGGTGACGTTGACTGCCTTTTGTCCGGGAGTCTGAAACGGATGTATGATAGTTCGAAGAACGCCCAGAAGAGCCAGGAATGCAACGCGCATTTCGGTGCTGCGAGTCAGATAACGCAAGAGGCCGACTTTTAGTGCCGCACTCATACAAGTGTTCTTTGCAGAGGCAAAAATGACGACAAGGAAGTAAGCACTAAGGCATTCCGAGATGGCCATAAAGGTGAAATAACCGATGTGGAGGTAGTTGATAGTAACCTCATGCTGATGCACACCCTCAATGAGGAATCGCACGCGGTAAACGGCAATGAAAACGCGGCTGATGGCAGTGAGGACCATCAGCACCCAGAAAAGGATAGAAAAGATGCGCCATTGTCGAGGTCGAAGAACACGTTGGAGGATAATGTAACTGTAGAATAGTAGGCTAGCCTCTTGTAACTGATGTCTAAAGTCAGCGTTGCTAGATTCACGGTGGACAGAGGTCAACATACCAGCCAGAACAGGTCGGCAAAGACGGCAGCCACCACATTGTTGATAGTAGGATTCGTTCGGTAATACACGTAATAGCAAAGTCCATTTGCAATTGCTCCAGCTGCTGAAGAAAAGATCGGAACGCCAGCAAGCCATGTAAAAGTGGTGATTTCGCAGACAAGGAGGCCAAAGAAGACATTGACGAGACAGATGGTGCTGAAGATCGACCAGCAGATCTCGAAGTAATCCATTGTGATCGACAGGGACAGACAAGGCCGTCCAGCTGTTCGGTAAGAGCCGAGTCACTTTAGAAAGACAAAGGAACGAATGAACGACAGCAACAAAGAAGCTTAGGGAGGGATCATCTTCGAGAAGATGCTGATCTTATGTGCGTGCACAGACAAGTGCGTCGAGCTGAAAAATTAGCTTTGTGGATGCGGCTGGGGATAGTGTGATGAATGGCGTTCTCCTAGATTCCCCATGTTCTCCACGTGTATGATTCGATACTATACCAGTCCGCGTCTGGCTAGCTTGGACGAGAGAAAGGATGAACTGACAAACGACTATTGTTTGTGTATCAGGCCACGTCGGGTAAGATTGTGCCTCGTCCCGATGCATGCTCGGCTGGTATGCATATTAAGTCTCGAACATCACCCACGTAATCTTGATATTTCGCTGTTCCAACTTGTAAAAAGATTGATGATATTTTTCGTGCTTAGCCACAGATTTCTATTACGAATGACCATAGAATGTCACCGATGGCCAACTGCTTCCTGTTTGGTGGTAGTCTTATCACCAAGGGCATTTCGCCTGCGATTTCGGCTTTCTTGAGCCGGTTTCATCAATAAAGTTCGCCCTAGAAGCCAATTTTTTAGGACCTGACATGGGTTTGTTCTAGACTAAGCCTCAAAGTAGAATGAAGTATAGAGCCGGACTGGGACTATTTCTCATAGTGTTATTTCCGGCCAACCAAAAGGGTTCCCGCGACATTGTCTTACGTGAGGTAAAGCGTCGTACTGACTCGCTTCATAGCTTCTTGACGGGGAGAATCGCGTTGAGTTGGGAGCCATTTGCGAAAATGGAAAACAGTTGGAGGGTAGTTTGGAGGTTATGGTCCGGCTGGACGTTGAACAGGACCCTTGAGCAGCCAAGCCAACAGTGACGCCATTGAAAGCTCGCTTTCTATGATGGTTTCCTAGTTTTCGCATCCAGGTCTTTCTCTAAATTTTTACTAGAGCCGAGAACCTATGATTCATCGATCGGATCTGAGGTTCCATTGCTATTCTCAACAGATTACTTCACCTGGTACAAACTGCACATGCTGGTATTGATTAAAAACGTAGTCGTATATGTTTTGTAGTCACTGGCGAACGGACGCAACGGTGGCTAAGATGCTGTTACATGCCGTGCTATACCGAAAGATCCACACGGGGGAGAAAGGGGCTCGAAAGGCAGAGATGACGCCAAAGATATCCGTCTTAACCCCGCGGGGTCCCCAGGGAAATAATTGGTGAACCCCTGTCCTAGTGGTCCTAGTGAATCCTTGGCTCCGCGCAAGGCTTCACGAGACTATCCGTGTGGTCTGATGTTTAGCAATGACTCGCGTAGCTCCACTAAGCCTGCTTGAGTTTGAGATAATGAATGGAACCCCTCTCTTTTTCGCATTCAGGGCGCAGGGCATTGCGCTGCCAATCCAACCTGATTACCACAGCGGGATATTCAAGCTTTTCTCACCCTAACGCTTGGGCAAGGTGAAAACCGAATTGTGTTACGTAGTATGCTCAAGATGATATCAGACTACTGCAGCTCCTAAGCATATCGACCTCACGTGTGTCAATCAACTGCATGACTAGATAGAATAGTATGAGACCGGTTGTGAGTTGATGCGTCAAAGTCTAGGCCTGGTTTGTATGAGCATCATCGCTGATATTGTTCTGCTGCTCGATCTAGGACAGCTGTTTTGCAGTTTGCTGCATATGGATATAATCCGTTGGCTGATTGGCTGCACTCCATCAACTGGTTCCCCGAATAGCTCAGCTGGAAGAGCGTTCGGCTGTAATTGTTAAAGAATGTCACCGAAAGGTCACTTGTTCGATCCAGGTTTCGGGGAAATGATTTATTTTTTGCTCTTGAAACAGAAGCGATACTTTAGTCAAGGTGGAATGCTGGTATGGATGCATACAGTACAATCCAGCGCGCAGAGGTCTGTGTGATAAGAATAGCGCGTTGTGACTTGAGCCAGATCTTTGTGGCGTATCGGAACCTCAGCCAGATTTTCTTAAGCAAGCCAGCATAAAAGATGCCTACATCTGTCACTGCCTGCTCGAGTGGCAGCCCAAAAGTCTCACGCGTCTTAGCGTGTCCTCATATTGATTTGTTCGTGCTATTGTGTACTACGTAATAGAACGTGAGAGCGCGTCTCGCGTAATGGGGGATAAAGTCAGCGGAACTGCATATTCACTTGTAACTTGCGCTTTCTTTTGCACTTTGTATTTTCTTTTCCTCATCACTCTTGTTTACTTGCACCTCTATCTGATCAGAGATCATCAAATCTCTCCACTGCACCATCAATTTCTCTTACCCACGCTACTATGAATTAGGAGCGGGTGTGACGGGCCAAGATACAACCCCACCCCCGCCAACTTCTGGAAGAAGCCCCGAAGGGCGGGGAGAAGGGCCGATCCGATGCAAAGTGAAGAGCCTCCAACTATAGTATGAGGGTTCGTATTGAGTCTACTTTGGCTGGTCAGTCCTGACAAGGTTTTCTAATGAATGAGAGCTTTGTTTAATATGTCGCGCTGAGTCAGACTGATTGGTTGGGACAAGAGTGTGAGGAAGTTGAGCATGACGAAATTCCTCGTGTGTGCTGTCTTCGAAAAAATAGCAAAGGGACTTGACGAAGGCCACCTGTGTTTTCCTGCCCACAATATGTAACTTTCGAACCCAATTCATCAGGGAGTAAATTTTGACCGGATGGTAAAGAATCAGGGCATAGACTGTGTGCACGATGTAGAAAAATAAGAAGACTCTGCGTGCTGGTGAGTTGTCCTATCTTCTTCCTTGTGTTCCTTCTGTTAGCCTACAGACTGTAGAGTTAATGTATGACTGGCCAAGATTATGGATAGTGATGCCAGCCTGCAGGATATGGCTCGAAAGTTGTCCGATATCTCTAAATGCTTCAAGGAGGAGAACAAGACTTTCAGCAAAGAAAACAAAAGACTTGCCAGAGACTAGCCAGGGCAGGTTATAAGAATTAGAGCTTAGAAGTATACTGCAATACATCGTTATTGCGCGCTATTCCAAAGGCGATTTTAGTACATGTGGGGAAGTAACAAGTAATAGTGGTAGTAAACAAGCTACGCCATAGTTTACATTACCCGAGAACAAGTCCAACGGCAATAGAGCTGCTACAACTGTGCAGGCTTGTTCTATGAAGCTAAATTATGCGAAAGTCTCAAAACCAACCAAATCTGGAGCCCACGAACTAGACGAAGCCGCAAAGGTGACTGTGTTGTTCTCCCCCTTGACAAATCCGTCAAGCCGAATCATCACCCTATCACTCTCAAACCAATCACCACCAGCATTAGGGAAAGCCCAGCGTTTCGCGTCTTCTCCATTAACCGAGATCGACATGTTGCGAGAGTTTGTTTCCCAGTCGCCGATCGTGTGGTGATACTCGTGGTTGATGTAGTCCACTCCCACGTACAAAGGCCCGTCTGCAGGTGCACTCACTGAGTCGAACGTGACCTTTGCTCCTTCACCAATAGTTCCGATCTTCTTACCAACTGGCAAGCACTCGTTTTCGTCGCAATCGACGAGTGAGGCTGAGCCTTCGACAGATGCGTCTGCAGCTGAGTAGTAACCAGTGGACTTGGGCGGCACGGTTCGGCTGATGTCCGTCAAGACGAGGAGTCGTAGTTCGTGAGGAGCAAGTTCAAACTCCTGAGTACCCGAGATGGATCCATCTTCATGAGCCCAGACATCTCGTGTTGTGGCCTTCTCAACGCCAATCAGACTCAAGTCGACCTCGACTGCCTGAGTCTCATTCTTCCAGTTTGCAACGCCGAGCACCTTGCGGTTAGAAGAGAGATTGCCGGCCCAGACATCCCATTCCTCTTCAGTATATCGAATGACCAACTTAGCGGCTTCTCCCAAGGAGTCTTGGTTGATGGCGATGGCCTCTTTGTTAGACATGACCTCCAAAGACTCGGTCGGAATTTCCTTAGCGTCCATGACTCCACCGATGATGAGAGGCGACTTCATCATGGACCAGAAGCCAAAGTGGAAGCGTTCTTCCTCATATGAAAGAGCACCAAGTCCGATGCTGCACCAGTCAGCAAGGAGTTCAAAAAAAGAAGCATAGAGACTCACATCAGCATGTCCAGGTCTGCGAATGCGCCAGGAACATTATACTTTGAATGAGCTACTGCCTGGTTGGTAATTCGCCAAATGGCTCTCCAGGCATTGAAGATGTCGTTGCTCATTCTCCAACTGTTTCCCAACGGAGCGGCCCTGGCTTATGTTAGCGGAGTCTGCTATGAGTGATGATTACTTACCATTGTGGAACGTCTTCACCAATGCCCCACTGGCAGAGGAAGTACTTGATGTCGCGGTCGGTTTCGTTGATAGCTGCGGCCATTTTCACAAAGCGATCGGGGCTCTTTGCCTCGGCGGATTGTGAATCCACCATCTCGGTTCTCGATGTTGCGTAACAGTTATCGTACCTAAGATTGTATCAGTAAGTTGAGCAGGGGCCATGGGAAGTCAGCCAAGTCTTACTTGAGAGAATCTCCTCCCCATTCAGCGAATGACTGTGCGTCAATCTCCTCGTAGCCTAAGTTTATCAGCTTATTTCACTCACTGTTAACAGGCAGCTCATCGTACCTAATGAGGCAGGAATATCAGTTGAGCCACATTGGAGATATCCAGCTCCGGAGTAAAGACCGAACTCCAATCCCAAGTCATGAATATAATCGCCAAGAGCCTTGGGACCAGACGGGAACAAGTCCGGGTTCCACTGCAATCTGCCCTCGCTATCTCTCTCTTTTGACGGCCATCCACAATCCACTGTGACAATACTGTAACCAAGGTCCAGGAAACCAAGGTCTACTAGTCCTTTGGCATTGGTCTTGATGATGTCTTCTGAGGGGAAGCAATTGTATCGGTTATAGCTGTTCCATCCCATTGGCGGAGTTGGAGATTTCACCGTCTTGCCGTGAGTCACAGGCAAAACGGTGAGAAGTGCCGTTAGGAAAAGAGTCGACATGATAAAAACTCGACCAAGAAGCTTGAAAGACCAAGAGGGAGGTTGGAAGAATTGCCACAAGAGGGAAGTGGTAGTTAAGCAAATGGGAGTTAAGTAAAACTATATATAATCATAGAAATATTACCCCGCAAACTACTCCATATATACCATCAGTATGCATGATCTAAAGACTAAATGAGAATGACCTGGAATAAAAACATGTCATTGCTCAAAGTCTATACCTCGATCTTGAAACGTTTATAGGTGCGCTAGGCTATTACATATCTCGTATTCACAAACAGCCATTTATTACAGGACTCTCTGCTCGGATTTCGCAGTAGATTCCCCCGCTCGGATAGAGTCATTTACTCCTCATTTGGATAGTCATTTAACCCTCGCTCGGACACATCTGAGCGGAACGTCCATAGGTGCGGGTATTCCCTATATAGCCGATGTTGTATGTCGATCATGGCGTTAAACCAGGTTTTGTTTGCAGGGAACTTACCCCTCTTCAAGTATAAGGTTACATTTTGAAACGCACCGAGGCAGCATCATCAAGATCAAAGTTAACACCCAGACACAGTTGACGACTTGGTCATTTCAAACAGGTATAATACGAATTTTGCTTGGAACTTTTGGGGTAGCCCCGATTTAATGAATTTAAAACAAATAAGATTAAACCGTTAAAGCAGAAACATACAGCATCGAGCATTTAATAAATGATCGTAATGATTGATCTAAGAGAAGATCTCAGGTCTCGTAAGCCTTTACCAATAAGCATAGACACATGTCCTCCACTCAAGACCTCGAATATCTTTATTCATGTTTTGTCTTCTCGTATCTAGTTACATCAAGACCGCCACAGATGATCCTCCCAACTTCTCTGTCATATCTCATTCAGCAGTACTAGTCGAGTTGGTTGCTGCTATGACAAAGCACCCCAGATTCAGGAAAGGTCTCACAGTTGTTGACACCTTCCAATTCCGCCTGTTTGAGAAACTCCTCCTCCTCCGACTGAGTATAATCGTGAATGCATTCTGTGTCAGAATTATGGATCTCGTCGCAACAGCCAGAGTGCATATAATGACCACTGTCGTCGAGAATGTTGGGACTTTTGAATAGCATCTCGTCATCTTCTGACAACTCACGACTGCGCCTCAAAAAGTCTGCCGCAGCATAAAACCCACCTCTATTTGCAAGTCTGATTGCTCGAATGAATCGGGGACGCCCATTCCCAGAAACGAGAGCACCATGGTGAATCAATAATTGCAACATATCGAGTCTTCCATTTTCTGCCGCTCCCTCAAGTGCCGTTCTTCCCTTAAATCTTGACCCTCGTGCATTAATGCGGGCTCCGAATTCGATCAATTGACGTGCCAGTCCAACATGTCCCAAAAGGGCAGCGAGTTGAAGAGCTGTGTCCCCAAGATCAAACGCTGGTGGGATATTGACGTTCGGTCTTTTTCGGGAGAGGTGGCCAACGACATCCATATTGCCAATATTCACGGCATGCTGCAACGGGGAGAGTCGCTCAGGATTGTATTGTTCCATAATATAATGACGTTCATCGATGTTGGCCACAGCCCTTACCAGTGATTCTATTAGCTCTTTGTTCTGGCGAACAACAGCGTACTGTATTGGAGTTGCTACTCCAAGTGCTCAAGGGATTTCATCAATCCTTCCTTCGTTCTCAGCAAGTAATTTCAAGCATGGAAGCTTGTGTGATGCGACGATAGCGGCCCATGTAAGCATATTAGCACAGAATCCCATTGTAAAAAGCTCTTGGAAGCCTGTACCACCTGTAGCCAAGGCTGCGAGAACAAGTGGGCTTACCTCTATAACACCAGAGAGGTTTTGGGTCGATTAGTGCCAGAATATTGGCACAACGTCTTCTGGCGAAGGATCGGGATCGCTGGGTTCAATATGAAATATAGAGCGGGGAATTAATGCAAGATTGTGCGCAAAAGCAGAAGGAATGCAGCCAAGAAGCTTTCGCAAAAGGTGAAGATCTCCATACATGGAAGCCAGCCCTACAGCTGTACTCTCGAGGATGGATCCTGGGGGAAAGCTATATCTAGAATCTGGTTAAATTGTCACTTTCCTGTTTGAACCCCAGCAGCATAGTCATATTGCAACATTCTCTCATCCGACACGCTCTATTGCTTGGCATTAAGAATGAATACTGAAGCCGTTATTGCAATGGTGACCCTCATCGTTGCAGTTCCCCCAACGGCCTATATTATATACAAGTGGTACAAACGACAGCAGCTCTGATGTTCACGTATGTTTTTATTCCTTTTGATCATGGGGGCAACCCTGTGAATGTATCTCAACAAATCGGGAACTGACCAATAAGCTCTTCTATTCGTAGGCCATCGCATGGAGGGTACCAGACCCATCAGACGCCAATCACACCTTGTCTGCTCCATCTCGCACCGCACATTCACTTTTGACATTCAGGCTTTGGAAAATGTACCTCTGCCAGTTGATCAGTTTCGTGACCTGGATAGATCTCCGAGTATGGTATAAATACTGGATGGAGCTCCTCTGATATGTTTGATGCGAGAAAAGCTACGTGTAGTAGAGATCAGGGATTCGTAATGCAGTAGGGGTCATCGAAACAAATGTACTTGCTGCTGGACAATTGGAATTTTGGGAATGTATGTGACTCGGTTACCTCAATGATAAGCCGTGTTTGAAGTCAATCTCGATCTCATACTATGCGGCAAGTTAGCATAGGGCTTAGCATATTATTTATAGTGATACCAAAACCTTCATCATTTTAGGATTTTCAGACTCCAGAAGATGTAGGTCAGCCTATGAGATCAGCTCCCGTTCAGAAGGCGGACGGGTTCGTAAATTTTAAGAGTGATCTGTCGTTGGTAATGGCTGTTGCCAAAAGGAAGACGCGCCCTCATATTCTAAAGGTCAAGACAGAGCCTGACCTTAGCCACCTAACCGACGTTGCACAACCAGGTCAGAACAATTTCGCTCCATATTCCGAGCTCATTCTGCTCAATTACGTAACACAACATGACGAAACTAGTATTGTGTCATCTGAGTTGAACATGAAACTCACGGCAGAAGAAAAAGAAAGCATAAGCAGGGCGTTGTCGCGGTAGAATGACAAGGGGTACAAGGTTTTGGCGGATCAGTTCAGCCATCGAAAAGTCCCGAGCGTCCCAGGTCTAGATTACTTTCTGTTACATTCATTGACCACCTATAAGAATGCTTCTCAAACAAATGAGACTGTATCTTTGATGGGCCTGACAAAGACACTTCTGCCTTGCAAGTAAACTGCCATATACGGATCCACACCTACGTCATTGCAATCGCTAGAAGATAGCGCCTTCTAGCGCACCACGATAAGAAAGGCGGCGTTGAAGCCACTGCCGAGGAAATAACGGTTCATTCAGTTACTGGTATACTCGTGAAAGAACAAAAGATAACAGAGTGACGAGATAAATTGTATTCTCAGTTTAAACCTGTTACAACTTGAAGGCCAAAGCGAAAAGGACGCTTGGAGTGAAATGAAAGTACTGCATCCTCTATGTCACTGTCATGTTATCATTCACGGCTTCATAATCATCCGATTTTTGTCCAAGACACTCAAAGCTCGGGTGGCTTTCGGCTTATTCTCGCGCTCTTTGCCCGAGCCAATCAAGATGCACATCCTCAAGTCGTCGGCCGAGTCTCGTGCGTGGCTGCTTACGGAGATTATCTCAAGATTACGGATAAGATGGCATATAAAGAGAGTTGTTGCTCTTGTAGAATCAGCTAATAACCATAAGAACAGTACAAGCAAAGAAAACTTGATCATCCCCTATCGCTATCATCACTATCAGCATCCGCTTACACCCACAAACATGTCCCTCAGATACATCGAAACAGACGGCGGTAGGCTTGCCATTGATGTCGCCGGCGAAGGCCCTCTTGTCGTCTGCTCACCAGGCATGGGAGACTTTCGCGACGCATACACCCCTCTCGCCACAGCACTTCGACAATCTGGGTACCGAGTAGCCATGGTTGACCTTCGAGGACATGGCGATAGCACAGCAACCTTCAACAACTACGGAGACGAAGCCAGTGCTGATGACCTCTTGAAAATCATCGACACCTGTGGAGGTGGTCCAGCTGTTCTCATAGGCGCCTCCTTATCTGGAGCGGCTGCTACTATTGCAGCCGGCACTCAGCCTGAGAAGGTCGCTGGCCTTGTTCTTATCGCAGCTTTTCTTCGCAACGGCGCCGGCAAACTTGTCACTTGGCTATTCCGTCTCTCTATGCATCAACCACTAGGGCCCATGATTTGGAAATTCTATGCTGCAAAGCTCTGGCCAGGTCTCGGCGAAGGCGTCAACGAGCGAGTGGATCGATCAGTCAAAATGCTGACACAGCCCGGTCGTTGGAAAGCATTCCATTCCACTCTATCATCTGACCACGCTGTCGTCGCACCTTACTTTCCCAAAGTCAAGGCTCCTGTTCTTGTCGTCATTGGTGATGCCGATCCAGACTGGAGTGATCCTCTTGCGGAGGCTGCTTGGGTGGCTGCCAATTTCGAAGGGGCCGAAACTCTTACAGTCAAGGGTGCTGGGCATGCGCCGATGTTGGAGAAGCCTGATGATGTTACGCCAGCTGTCACTCGATTTCTGGATGGTATTCGATCAAATGGGGGATTTAGTTAGCACAATGCGTGAGCAGACCGGGTATTCAGTATGTATTAATGTCGATGTAGTTGGTACGTTTCGTTGGCTCCTCTATCTTACATAGGAATTACTTCGTCGGCCTTTATACCCTGTAGTCTCGCCAGGCTATTAGCATAATGTAGTAATGATACCTCGCTCATATTATGTCAAGCACCTTGATCCAATGCATTGGATTGTTGGGTGACAAGTATCTCAGTTTGTGCCATGTATTGAAGAGCTGAAAGGCACCTGGTCCAGAAGCATTGGTTCAAATGCCTGACGTTCTCTACAACCTTCAATAATGCCAAACATGCAGGGCATTAGCAAAGTGTCCTTGTTCGATATCGAATGAACGACCAAATATAAAACAAACTACGCGCCCTTAATCAATCCCAACAGAGTATTCATAAGCTCAGCGCCATCTCGAAGTTCCATCATTTTCGACATATAAAAGTTCAATTGATAAATACTTCTACAGCGCTAATTTTGTCTATAGAATGAAGCAGATTCCCTTCGTCCATTTATCACCGATAACAGACAAGCGAATCCAAAGCCAATGCATTAGGCTGCAAAACACCACCCGCATTCTCTCTCGCTTGCGGACTACTAGCAACATACCAAACCCTCGTCTCTCCGCTATCAGGGATAGTGAAAGAGAAGGACTCTGACTGCTTCCATTGCTTGGTGTCATCCGCGCTCCTGGGCCACTCACTGATTAAAGCCCAGTCATCGTTGTCTTGGTAAAAGCGAACATAGGGAACAATCTCATAATCATCAACACCGTCGTCGTCATCATCCTGTGGGATTGCATAATACTCATCCCACCACCATTTGAAGGTGCATGTGAATGTGAGACCTGGGCAGGCCTTGATGTCCTGGTATATCCACATGGATTTGCCAGCATGGAAGTCCCCGGTCTGGAATCGATACTCGGAACCGCCTTCACCACCAGCAACGATATTGAAGTCAACTACCGGCTTTCTCTCGGCCTCATCATAGTACTCCCATGGCGAGAACTGTCCAGTCTCCCATCCAGGGTTAAGAACGGGCGTGGTGTCTTCGCAGGTAGGCGCCGGCTCAAGACCCATATCGCAAAAGCAGTCAGGCTCATACCACGCGAAATCGGTATTGGTACCGTCGCCATCTCCGATTGATCCTTGATACATCTCACAGAAAGAGTTCTCTTGGACGGCAAATGTCTGGCAGTTGGGCGTCTCCAAACACGATTTGTAGCAATCAAGGCGTGTTCCGACAGCACCGTTGCCCAGATACCTCAACTCATCACCGTCTGCAGTGGGATAGCCTTTCTCGGCACATACGGCATCGCTGGGCAAGGGGTTTTTGAGATTGTCGACGCAGGCTGTTGGAGCTGCCTGGGTAGTTGTGGTGGGAGCCTCGGTTGTAGTTGTACCAATCTCAGTCGTGGTGGTGGACTCAAGAGTAGAGGTGGTCAAGGTCTCCAGGGTTGTAGTTGTAGTATCGGTCTCCGTCTCGCTTTCAATGGTGGTGCTTGCATCACTAGTCACCGTGGCGGCCACCTCAGTAGTGCTGGACAGCAAGTCAGATGTCTCACTGGTGAGGCCGGTTGTCGTAGCAGAGGATGTCTCGGTTTGCGACCTCTCAGTGGTGTCCGTGTTGACTGAAAGAGTAGTGCTCAAGGACTCAGTAACGTCGACACCCTCAGTCGTTGTCGTGACAGTTGAGATTGTACTCAAAGTCAGAGTTTCGGACGACTTATCAGTGTCCGTGGTGGCAGTATCAGTTGCGCTGGTTGTGACTACAAGAGTCGAGCTCGGGTGTGGGCGACATGGTCCCGCATTAGCGAGGGAGCAAAGGATAGAAGTCAGAATAAACGAACGGACAAGATGACGAGCCATCTCTGGAGTGAATTTACATTTGCAAAAGACAGACAAAGAGAAAAACGCGTTCAAGAGAAGACTTCCTTATTTATTGTTTGTGCCCTAATCTAAGAACTCGTTTGTTAGTTCAGCAGTTGGCCTCTGCCCAGCTTTTGTTTGCAACTATTGATCACTAGTTTGCTCAGAATGTTCTAGCCGAAGCGCTCAGCGCCGTTAGTGCATGTGTTTTTAGAAAAGCATAATCAATAGTCTCAACGCCACCAGAGACCAAGTAGATTAGCTTAATAAGGATTCTCAGGGGGGCAGCACGGCACCAATTAGCTCAAATGCGTTTCTTGTGGAGAATTTCGCGATGCGAAATTAGTGGCGCAGTTAAGACTCGGGATGGCTGAATTGATATGAGTTTGTTTCTACCCTGCATCCACATATTAAACTTGACTTCTATCTATGACGTTATTTTGTATCAAACTCATCAATTTGGGACTACTTGTTAGATTCCAAGTGCCACAGCAGAGTAGTTGTTTTCTCAGTGCTATGATTTGTTCCCCAACTACATTACTCAGACCAACTCCGAATCGATCATACACATTTTTAAATGACCTCACTGGACTCTAACCTTTTACTAAGTAGTGACACGGGGACTTCTTGTAAGATTATATGATATATATTAACTGAGCCATAGTATTCTTGAAAATGTTTTACCCAAAACCAGCTTAGCTATAAACATGAATAATATGGCATAGATTGAGCAGCCAATGAATATCTGGAGCGATAGTGTTGCCCTGACGGTAATTTCAGCTCATAATACCAATACTGTAGAATATATTGATTGTGGTTTTCGGTTCGATTAAAACAGCTCTCTCGAGGAAAAACTTTACCTGACACAACAATAGACCAACTTGGCGGTGTGAGAAAAACGAGCAAGTATCAACCCAGAGTCACCAATAGCAGCGCTTGACACACTTGGAAACCGAATCAATTTATCCAGCAATAATCGTGCCTCTAAGTCGAGAACTTGGATGGTAAAGTGCAATAAAAATCCTTCATAGTCTCACGTTAAGTGATAAATGGCTGATGACAGATACATGTACGAGTGAGTGGATGGTCAAGCGTTGATGAGTGAATACATTGATTTGGGTGTCTGTATTGAATACAATTTTGTTCAAGTGTTGCTCTTCATAAAATGCCAATACGAGATGGGTCCATACTCCATAGCTACAAGTACCGAGATGACGTGATCAAGTGGACATCTCGACGCAGCTAGGGTCTTTTGTCTGGATGAAGCAGAAGAGATATTATTTCTCCATCATGGGCTAGGAAAGCGGCAGAATAGCACGACATCTCGAACTTGAACTAGTATCCGAGGCGAGTAAGCATAAACACGACGGCTGGACTGCTGTGTTTGGAAGGTGTAAACAGTTAAAGTTCCTGTCCTGGCGGGTATTTTGAGCGATTTGATGTTGATATAGATGTAAATAACACTATTTCCTAGATATAAACCGGTTTCGCCGATGCGACCGAATGATGTTGTTATCTCCAGCTTGTTGTTGCATGGTCTAGATTACAAAAGATCCAAGACCTATTGCCATTTCTAGAATGTCGGCCTTGACCGGACTAAGGGAGCTATAGCCGCCCAAGGTTACCTTGCATGCGCATGACCCTTGCCAGCTGCCAGCTACGCAATGACTCGTAAAATACTGGTTCTCTGTCCAGAAATAAGGTTATCGATATAGATCTATTTTCAAAAATGGTATCTATGTAAATCTGTTTCAATATGCGCTTTCAACCCTCCAAGATTCCAAGTGTGGTATCTTGGCCACCGATCAATGTCTTGGTATTCCTGACGTGCTGATGAAATGCCGGAGCGCTGTTCCTCGCCTCTTCTGTTAAAGCACCTCAGTGGGCGATTAAGTTATCGACTTGCCTCATCGGGACATTTACCCTTGATGCCAAGCGCCTATGAGTGTCGATCACTTGGATAGAGTAGATGCGATAAGGCCCATCCATCTGGCAAGTACCGAATGAGACGACCGCATATCGGAGCTTAGCACTAGAAAGGCAGGTACGCCTATTGAGATCTTTTGAGGATATCACCAGACAACCTGAAAGCGGGAGAAGATCCAGAGAGGCAGGTGTGGGACTTATATTGGTCCTTGATAGACATATTTTCGAGATATAAAGGCATCGGATATTCCAGTCTTCGAAATATCCTCATCTCCAGCACCAGTCTCTTCTTCTCTCTTCAAAGCCTCTCACCCCAGCCCTCAAGATGCAACTCAAGCTCGCTCTCCTTGCTGTGCCTATGGCAGCAGCCCTGCCCCAATCGATTCCTGAGAACGGTATCGTCGGTGGTCAGCAGGCCAGTGCCGGTGAATTTCCCTTCATCGTCAGTCTGTCCTACGTCGGTGGCAGCCACTTTTGCGGAGGAACCCTGATCAACGCCAACACCGTCTTGACGGCTGCTCACTGCTCCCAAGTAAGCGCTGGCAGCGTCCGCGTTCGCGCTGGAACTATTGTAAGTTTCTCATAGTCCACTCTGCAATGCCTTCGGTAGCATCTGACTCACTATTTAAAGAACCGCACCTCGGGTGGTACTGTTTCATCAGTTTCTTCCATCCGAGTTCACCCTAGCTACAACTCGCGCACCTACAACAACGACTTTGCTATCTGGAAGCTTTCAACTTCCATCCCCACTAGCTCTACCGTCTCCTACGCCCGCCTCGCTGCTTCGGGCTCCGACCCTGCTACTGGCACTTCGCTGACAGTCTCAGGCTGGTAAGTGCTCATGATAGATCAGATACAGCATCAGTGACTGACCTGGTTTATAGGGGTGATACCGTTGAGGATGGCAACAACGGTCCCACCATCCTGCGAAAGGTGACTGTTCCCGTCGTCTCTCGTGCTACCTGCCGTGCTCAGTATGGCACTTCTGCCATTACCACCAACATGTTCTGTGCTGGTTTCACGCAGGGTGGCAGGGACTCTTGCCAGGGTGACAGTGGTGGTCCCATTGTCGACTCTTCTAACACTCTGGTCGGTGTTGTCTCTTGGGGTGAGGGATGTGCTCGTCCTAACTTCGCTGGTGTTTACGCCAGCGTTGGTGCTGGCCGCTCTTTCATTGATCAATACGCTTAGATTCTTTGGCAAAAGTATCATGAGCTGAGAGAATTAAAGATACGAATGCGAGAGTGAAAGTACATGAGATTGTCTTGGGAATTGATGGAGAAAGGACAATTCTTTGAGTTGAGCTGGTGCCAGGGATGAATGTTGGAGCCATAGGCCATTAGCTACTTGATCCAACAAAAGCTTCGACAACCTCGAAATAAATCATTTTCTTTGTGCATAAACAAAAACTCCATGTGAGCAGCCAAGTTCTTGAATATAGGAAACATCATTGTGAATGTTAAAGAAGCAATTCTATATGTGCTTCCTGAAGGATCTTCCTTGTATTACAAGATTTATTACGAGGCAGGGCCGTGTAATAATCACCTTACATGTATTAAACACATATCGATATCCTATAGTAACGATTAAAGTCCTCTTGTGATATTGATTGACTGCTCAATACGGTTCTTAGACGAAATGATATGCTAGAACTCACATATAAAGCATGAGTGCTTTCCTTTAACAATGACATACATGCCAAAATAACAACTGTCGAGGCTAGTGACTCAACATTGCCATTCAATATGTTTCCAAATTACGATTCCTCAGAAACCTCTCGAACAATTACACCTTTCAAGCCCTTCAACTTCTCAATAGCTTCTGGAGTCATTGGTCTTGGATTAAAATTGTTAGTATCACTATTCCGACTTTGAAGTCAGTTCAACCTACGGAGGATGCGAAGTAGGAGGCATAGCCCGATTGCTCATCCAATGCTTGGCTCCTGTGTCCTCAACGACTATACTGAACAGATATTATTAGCGGAAAAATATTTTAAGGGGATTTCAATAGTGCTCACTCGATTACGGCTTGATTGACACTCTGTCGATCCTCTGGCCGTTCGAAAGTATAACTAATGGTCTTTCGTGAGACTCCTGTTAATAAAACATTTACAAATTTGAGCAGTTGGTTATACCTTTCTTTCGGCCATTATAGTGAATGCAAATGGAGTTGAACACAGTTGATCGAAAGCAGCGACAGAAACAAAGAGTGTGTGGCAGAGCCAGAAAAGATGCATTTGTTTCGATATTTGATAACAATGGCTGACAAGCTGTGGTGATATTAGAGGTATTTAAGTTGCATTATATATCTGCCTATCTGCGGAATATTGACGAATAAGGAAGGTCGATTGATCAACAGGCCACAAGGGTAAGCGTGTAAACAAAAGGTCTTGGAAAAGACATCGGTGATTGGCTCTTATATTCTATCGTGATCGATTGGTCATTTCCTAGTATCCAATCATCATCGTCTGGTGATGTTACATTATCGCTCGTCTACACTATTGTGACGATGAAGGTTACTAGATATCCAGCCTAATACTTGGATTCTTAGCTTTTAGAAGCATAAGCCTATCATCCGCTCGAATTCACTTAGGTTCTCCTCACAATATCAATTCATACCACAGATTACTCGGCACGGTATGCAGCCGTTGCTGGCAGTTATCTGCCTAGGAGCGATGCTTTCAGAAGTCGAAACAGCGTGCCCTGTGGTATAAGCTGACATTCCTGAGAATCTAGACAGTGATACAATCTTCCCTGCCACCTTGGAATATTGCTAGCAGTTCCGAGATTAAATGTTGAAATATTAAGAGACCCCGAAAGTTTTAAATCATATTCCTCAACTCATTGCGGAACTACTCATCCTATATTAGCCTGCAGAGTTGTCCTTTTAGAGTAACAATTTAACCTTTTCACTGTATTATATCTCTGCCTTTTTGAAATAAGGGTCTTTAGTGACAGTTGTAACTTATTTTGGGGTCAATTAAGATTATATGATGTTTCTAGCCCCTGAAAGTTATTAGACGCCAGACAAAATTTACGAATAGTATGCCTATAATACCTTATTATGGAAAGAAACAAGGTTTTAAAATGTACAAGCTTGATATATCTTATTGAGAAAAGCGTAAGGTTAAATTTGAATAAAAAAATGAATGGCATGCCTGAAGCCAGGCTTACTTTACCAAGCATCTGTGGCAACTGCCCTTTCAGACCGACTATATAGTTAAAGATGTTAACTTGAAACCTAATTTTCATTACACGAGTAATTCCAAGGTATAAGTATGTTCAGCAATCTTTTACCGCTAACCTTGCGTCGCTTTTATTACAAATGGCAACTTGGCATTCTGAACCACAATCCGCTCGTTGCCTAAGAGACTGTTAGATACTGATACCGTATGATTTAGTGCACAGCATTTATCTGATAGGCGTTAGTGGATCAGTCGGTACGACTTGCAGCCTCTAGAATCATATGTCGACAGAGTGACTTGAGAAGCGGTGATTGTGGGCTATATAACGTTGCTGCTACCACAAAGAATTCGGATCCAACAATTACCTATCTCAATTTTCCATCCAAGGTGGTCGTCCAACTATAAATAGTACTTACACTCGAAAAACGCAAGTTCCTTTCCCCAATGACCGCGTATTCCCTGGGCCTTGCAGCAGATGAGTCTGTCCTTCGCAGCTAGTCTCCTGTCGCTTGTCTGCGTCCTGGGCTTTGAAGTAGATATTTTCCCACGCTGAGCCAGAGAAGAAAAAGCCAAAACAAGAGGCCGAATGTATAAAAGCAAGCTGGGGATAGTGGTACGAGATTAATGCTATGACCCTTGAATTGGGCCTATGAACGGAACGCATGTTACTATTGCGGAAAAGGAATATTTACGTTCACTGTTACTTCTTAAACGACGAAGCAATTATGTCACGCGAATACACGGATAGTGTCCCGGACTTTGCGACGCGTACCCGTAGGACTTTTTTTTGTTTAGCCTAGCCCTGAATACCGCCACATTATAATAAACACTCTCGAGACTCTGATATACACCAATCTCGATCCCAAAATGTAAGGACAAAGAGATTTTTCTCTACAAATGGCAAGTCGAAAATTTGGTTCACTGAACGAGCCTTTTAGTTAGTAGCCAACACGAGTGGGAGGCGCACTTTACAGCTAAGACAGACTGTCAGCTTCGGATGTCAGCCGAGACATTTAATGAAAGAGCATCAGCACTACCCAATGCACTCAACACGGCGAAGTGGGATTTTCGGAAGACATGATTCCGGAAATATTGGGGGCGTCTGGTACATCAAGCTTACGCTCTGAAGCAAGTGCTATCAAGTTCCGCGAAGCACATCCACGTGGACCTGTCAGCGTGGCACTACTAGAACGATGTAGGCTTTCAGATGTATATTGAGGATGGGATATGGTTCTGCTTTTCCGTGTTGATCGCAACACCTGCTTATCCGTGCGCTACACCAGTTCAAGTCATCAACTCTACCTCGAATGTCAAGGCAGGTTGTGACGTGTTTTACACTGCATAAGATGGACTTTGCATGAAGCCTCTACCATCTGCATTTTTTCGGTTTACCTCACCGCATTGCTACACCTTTAAACGCTTGGGCCATTGTCTAATTGTAATCTTAAATTATGGGCTCTTAGGAGGTTACATCGTGTTCCATGGTATCTCGGAAATAAGAACTTCAGTGAAGCCTAGACGTTTATGTAGACAAACCTCCTAATTCGGAAGAACTCATCGAGCTCTTGAATGTGGTCTGCTGCGATTCTAACCGTACAGCCACCGCCAAGAATATTGTATGGTCAAATTCAACTCTTACACCGTCGTCCACGCGACGACCCAAATCCAGGGCTCCGGAGGAAACACGTCCGGAGAAGATGACCAATCTGGCTTAGACAGTCAATGAAACACCTGAATTAAGCATTGACTGGATCTTAGCTCGTGGAAAATTCCCGTCCCCACGAATGTCATGTCTCATCTAAGTTGACGAGCATCTCGCCTGATTCTTCCACCAATCATATCGCCCCATTCAGCACCTTTATTGCAACCAGACAAACGACGATGATACTCAATTCGAGGAATAAACTTAGCTTGGATAGGGGCTTGTTTCGCAATTGGATCAATGCTGATATTTCATGTTTTTGTTCCTGTCGATCAGAATTAGTATTTAGATGACAGTTTATCTCCTTGATCTAACTCCCAATCTTATCCATCAACCTGCTTTGATCTGCTCTTCATTCCACCATCATCATGAGACTCCTTAACCTTGTTCTCTTTTCGAGCCTTGCTGTTGCAGCTCCAGGCCCTACTCTGCATGCTAGGGCTGCTGCCTCTGACCCTTGTAACATTGGTTACTGTACTCAAAATGGAGGGTACGTTTAGCATCGATTCAATGTCAAAGTTCTTGAACTAACACTACTCAGCACTACTGGAGGTGGCAATGGAAAGTCTGTGACTGTCACAAACCTCGCCCAATTGACGGCAGCTGCTAGCGACAGCAGTGTCGGTGTTATCTATGTCCAGGGCAGCATCACTGGTGCCGCCAAGGTCCAGGTTGGCTCCAACAAGTCCATCATTGGCAAGACTGGAAGCTGTACGTTTGTCCTCTCCTTTTCTCCGATTTTGACTCACTGACCATCGTTATACAGCCATCACTGGTATCGGTCTTACAATCCTCGAAAAGAAGAATGTCATCATTCGCAACCTGAAGATTTCCAAGGTTGAGGCCGACTATGGTGATGCTATCACAATCCAAAAGTCTACCAACGTCTGGGTTGATCACTGTGATCTCTCCGCCTCCCGAGACGCCGATAAGGATTTTTACGATGGCCTGGTCGATCTGTCGCACGCAGCCGACTGGGTGACCATCTCGTACACCTATTTCCATGACCACGTAAGCGATGCCGCATCCATAGAGAAATTTACAGCAGACTGACCAATTTTTCTTTAGTCCAAGGGATCGCTCGTTGGACGCTCTGACAAGGATGAGGCCGAGGACCGTGGCAGAATGCATGTTACCTACGCCAACAACCACTTCAAGAACGTCCGAAGCCGTGGCCCTCTTCTGCGATTCGGCACAGCCCATGTTTTCAAGTAAGTACTCAACCGACACATAAACATGACTCAACTAACCATCTGCACAGCCAGTACTATGACACCATGGACACCGGTCTCAACAGCCGCATGGGTGCTCAAGCTCTTATCCAGTCCTCTGTATTCACCAATGTCGGAAAGAAGGCCATCTTCAGCGAGTCGAGCTCGGAAACTGGCTATGTTGTCGCCGAAGATGTCGTCCTTGGTGGTGAGAGCCAGAACACTGCTCCCAAGGGTACCCTTACCCCCAGCAAGATTCCCTACGATTTCAGCCTCCTCGGTTCTGGCAAGGTTGCTTCAACAGTTCCTGGACAGGCCGGACAGAAGTTGAGCTTTTAGTTATCCAAATTTCAATACAGAACGCTACTAAGTAGCTGTGCTTTGTCTGTTTCCATTATCTTCTTACATCTTCTTACCGTGATTCGCAATACTTTCAGATTATCTGACGATAAATATGAAGCTTGCTTACTTGACTGGCTGACGGCCAGCATGTAGTGATCTGCAGTGTTTGGATGCGGATAGTTCAACTCAGAGGGCAAACTAGAGTTAACTATAATGGTCGCGTCCAAAACACTGCTTCCTAAGAAACATTTCACTTTCCAGCGCTTCCCCTAGTTCAAGTAAAAAGACTATTCATCATCTTGATTCAGTTGTTGAATACTCAAAATACATCTTCTTTGTACTCATGTTGTGTTCTAGTAATACAGCAGCATAGCGTTCCATTCCAACGTCTTCCACTATCGAAGGCGTATGGAATAATCTAGAGCGATACAGATCTTATACTGTGACTTGGTCCACTCGTTGCTCCACAGTCAAAAGAGGTTCCCTCCCCAAGCCAGGCCTGGGTCACACGCCCTATCGTTAGGATCAGCTGTGTATTTCCCATGCCCCCTGGGCTCAAAAAGAAATTAAAGAATTCCAAGAATAATGATCCCCATCTAGTACATGAATACCTCCATAGGCGCACACTACCAGAGCCACTCAGAAAGATTTAAATAATTCTAAAAATAGACTTAAGTCTGGTTAACCATAGTTGAACAGTGGAAATTACGTTACTCAATGTAATATACTCTTCAAAATCAGGATCAGGGCAGCCCAATAGTCA
>JAJJWM010000434.1:0-11198 GCA_021655865.1 Fusarium guadeloupense
GTATATATATTATAGCTATAAGAGTTATAATAAAACAGAATATTAATACATACAATATATATTAAAAATATATTAATAGAAATATTAACTCTACCTACTTTAGTTATATGTTAAAATATCTAGTTTACTTAGGCTTTTAATTAAGGTAAATAAAATAAAAAGAGCTAAAATGATATACCTTAAAATTAGCAGTAATATTAACAGTAAGCATAGAGTAAAGCAAACTAGATATAGCTACAAAGCATGTAATATAGCGATTTATAACAATAATAACTGCTAGTACTTCCATTACTGCCTAGATTAAATAGCAGCAGAAGTACCTTTTGCTTAGTGCATTTTAATTAGCTTTAACCCCTCGTCGTAACTAGATTATAGCCTTATAACACATTAAGAGATAAGAAACAATCCATTATCCCCATAATATGCTAGGTTATTAACAATACCCTTAACATAGCTCTCTACATCCTCTTACTTTATTGTCCTGCCGCTACTCGCTATACTTATTCTATCCTACTTTCATTCTTTCCCTACATTCACGCGCCTCTCAGTAATGCAATTAGCTGCGCGCTTTAGGTAGCTAGCTTCACCACCATAGCAGCCTACGAGGTGAAGCAGAAGCTCCTGGTGCAATGCACTAAGCATTTAATTTACAGCCTATATAAGGTGCTGTTCGCCTTTGCATCTATCAGACTGTAGGCTTCCCCTATTTAGCTCTCTCTTTTCGCATTTATTCCTAATAGAGTGGCAGGACTGCTTCAATATTATCTGTTATATTAGATGTTTATATCTTGAGGCGTGTCCGGTCCAGCCATAGGAACATCGAGAGCTAGGTGAATGGTGAGCAGGATTCTCCACAGCCCTGTCGCCCTTCTCATTCAATGGCACATAGAGAATAGGAAAGTTAAAGTAGAGGATACATTCGATCAAGCACCTAAGGGAATAGCAAAGGCCGATCATCTCATGGCAAATACACCTAGCCGGTCACGCCATGTTGCTCCGGATCACCTCTCGCGACCGCATACATCGAATATGCCTCTGTATAGCCCTACTCCTGCTAGCTACTTAGGTGTATCTAACTATATTATTTAAATATCAGGTCTTTAAACCCCCGAAGCAGCCCCCTGCCATTGCAGAGGATAAAGGTGCCCACTACATGGTCCATAAAATGGTATTGTACACCTCCCCCTCTCCGCCTTGTCTACCCACCTCGACGCTCGCTTCGCCGCCATAATCCAGCCCACGACACCGAAGCGGTTGAGCGGTAAGCCACCCTTATCAGACTGCTGTACTTGTTCATTGGCACCACAGAGAATGTATAGACTAACACGCCACGTGGAACGCCCACGATCCTCTGCTCGCCTGGCACCCGAACGCGCGAATCTTTACATGGGAATGGGACCTGTACTGTACGTCCATATGCACCTTTGGGGCCTGCAGAAGCTGAAGGCCTGCTGCAACAGTTTGATGTATACATATGACACGGAGGGAAAATATCTACTGGATGACAAGCGGTTTGTGTAGGAGAGAGTGGTGTGGTTCAAGAGCGATATCCAATGGTGGTGCTGGACAATGAGTACGGTGGGGAAATACTGTTTAGGAGAGTGTTT
The DNA here is from genome assembly GCA_021655865.1 of Fusarium guadeloupense. NCBI lineage: Eukaryota > Fungi > Ascomycota > Sordariomycetes > Hypocreales > Nectriaceae > Fusarium > Fusarium guadeloupense. The sequence goes on from JAJJWM010000434.1 coordinate 1,608, forward strand.
AGTAGTTAAGTTTAGCCTTTGATTAAAGGATAGCTGTCCAAGAGTTATAGGTTTAGGGTTTTATAAAGATGTAAGGGAGTGGGCAGCTATCACTTCGGATATGACGGCAGAGTAGAGTTTATCCCACCCAGCCTATTTGAAACCTACGCTTCGGCACGGCAAAGTGGTGATAGCAGGTTAGGGCTATACTTATTTCCAGCTACCATATGCATTTAAGTACACTAACTTGCCAAGACAATGCAAGCGTAAGCATAAGGATCTTTCTTATCTAAAGCTCATAACATTCAAGCCTATACTACTCTAACCAAGTCAGATAATTAAGATGCAGAATTATCTTATATTCATCCTAACAATTGCCAAAGTAGTGCGTTCTGCGGCACGCCAGAAAAACGACCAACGCTTTAATGACGAGGCGTACCATGGCCTGCCTTGGGAAGAATACAGCAAGCAAGGCTTCTTTCCACGAGAGCCACAGGAGCGTCTTAATGCCTTTCCTCCCACGCTTACCTCCGACGGCCTCGTGCCAACCAGAACAGTTTCAATAAGTTTAATGCGTCGCGCCTCGTTCGATATGTACGGCTGCGCTTTGGATGGACCACTTAATTGCTATACATTCAATTGTAAGATCTGATCGATTGGGTTAAGAAAGCATCCGCTCACAACGGCAGCAGGCCCTACTAGTGTACAAGTATGTCTTTTCAATAGATCATTACTATTACATGCTAAGTAACAGTGCGTTGACGGTGGTTGCTGCCCTCTTGGGAAATACTGCGCCATCAAAAATGGGCAGATTGGATGCTGCCCTTTGTATGTACCCCTAGTCCTACCATCCTCGGTTGAAAAAAGCTGAAAAGATAAAGGGCCGGTCCACCATGCGACAACGATCCGATTGCAGGATGCTCAGTGTATGTTGACCTCCCCTATCTTCCCCAACAGGCCTATTTATTAACCTCAGGGCCTGGGTTGCCTAATTTAGGTCTTGCTACGGAATATGCTGCGACTTAATTCAGGATATCATTGGAGAGCGTAAGAATACTACATACTATCTACCTACTGCGTTGCTAGAACTAACATATGTCTTACCCTAATAGTCGTCTGCAGTCCAACAGTTGGCGCCGAAGGCCAAGCATCTGGTGTCTGCACTGGTATTGGACCTAGCAATTCTCTATATACTTCGCAAACCAGTTGTCCTGGAACTGACTTGTAAGTAATGTTTCTTTTTACAGTTTCACGACCTCGTTTTCTGCATTCGTATAAACTGGTATCACTAGGGCTAATACCGCAATAGTGCGTGTGGCAGTTATTGCTGCCCTGGTGGTGCAGGGCTGATTTGCGATAACACTAGCATTCCAGGCGCAGCATTCTGTAACATTCCCCCTTAAATTCTATACTAATAACACTCTTAACTGAACTCCACAAGCCTTATCTCGGTGTATTATAATTAAGAGAAAGTATATTTTAAATATTAAATCTCTTCCTAAGCTTAATAATATCTCTAAGAATATCTTTCTGCTTACTATCTTAAAGAAATTATTAGTCTCTATTTATAAAATAAAGATATATCTACTAGGATTATGTAAAGATAGTAAATATCTTAAATTCTTTAGAGTCCTAACCTAACATTACTTATTCTTTAGCTATAGTTATCTTTTATGCTATTTATCTATTATATATTCTAAGTAAGTAAGTAATACCTATATTATAGAAACTAAAGTTCTCTTTCTTGAATTAGGTACTCAAATGCTTATAATATTAGCAGTAAGCTACCTTTCTTAAGGGTTTTACAATAGATTTAGGTATATATTTTAACAATATATTATAAGGGTTAGTGTTATGACCCTAGCGGTTACGTCATGTGTACCCCACTATTTTTCATCAATCACGCAGGCCCTCATACGACCGAGCCATATAACCCATCGGTCCTCTTAGTTAGACCCAAGACCGAGGACAATAAGACAACGGTCCGCAGGACCGACGATAAAACCACATCGGTCGACAATATGGACCGATCTCCCAATATCATCGGTCCATCATGAGACTTCTAGTATATAGACCACAATCCTTTAGCATTCCATAGATTCTAGCTCGACAGCTATCAATATAACTTCCTTACATCACTAAGCCTTATATGCATTACTTGATCATTAGGAGACGTAACACCCAGTCATTGCTCAGTTTACGCCCTACAAACCTACCAACATAAACCTAGTACAGACTAGTTTATCCCTTGGGAAACCACAACCATTATACGTTGATAGCTCTTGTTTAGTTTTGTACTGCACAAACTGAGCAATATCATCATACTGTCAAGATGTCCAGCAACACCGGCCCAGCACCTCCTTACACCGGAGTACCGCCTAGCATGGCTGAAATGATGGCTGAGATACAGTAGATGCATACCACCATCAATAATTTGTGAGCAAGGGTGAACGAACAACCCGCTGCTACCGCGCAAGCCAATAATAATGAATGCGATCCCGGAGAAGCTCTGAAGCCACCCAAGCCGGAACCCTTTAAGGGACAAGCCGCCGACGTGGTTCCATTCCTAACCCGAATGAAGGCCTACTTTCGCTTGTTCCCAAAGAGGCTAAATACCCCCACGAAGAAACTACTGTTCACTGTACCATTGATTTAAGGAGACGCCAAGGATTGGTTTGAACCTATCATGAGAGACTTCCTTGAGAATGAAGAAGATATGCAGGATCAGGACATATAGAACATCTTCATAAACTGGGAGAATTTTGAAAAAGCCCTTAAAGACAATTTCGGAGTGGTCAATGAAGAACGACAAGCCGCCGCTAAACTGTTGGCATTGAAGCAGCATAAGTCTTATGCTGTATACTCCGCCAAGTTTAGACAACTTGTAGCCAAAACCGAATGGGATAATGAAGCCCTCATGGAAATCTATTATTGAGGCTTAAAAGAAGAAGTCAAGGATAAACTATACCTAGCGGACAGACCCAAGGATCTAATAACGTACATTACCATGGCAATCAAGATCGATGAACGACAGTATAAACACAGAAAGGAGAAAGCCAACCATAAACGAGGCAATGACTACAACCCGTATTACCCGACCCAGCGACGCAACAACAACAATAACCAGGGTAATCCTTGTAACCTAGGATAATGACGAAATAATCAGTCAAACAATACCTCGTACAGAACACAAGCAGGACCCATGGTGCTTGGAGTAGCTCAATAGGATAACAGAAACAGAAGAGATATATCCAAATGCAAATGCTATAACTATAACCGATTCGGACATATGGCACAATAATGCCTAGAACCTAAGAAACCCAGGGACCCAAACCAAGGTAAGCAGACTCTAGGACTAACCCAACAGCTTGAGCCCCAGATGGCAATCCGCATGTAGACACTAGGAATGGCACGATCAGGATTCAATATGACAACAATAATCCCGTATAACCACTGTACGACGAATGTATGAGACCCGTTCGAAAGCCTAGAAGAAATATATGAACAATAGGGACATGAAGGGCCAAAGCCAGCCAAAGTCACCAAGGCACCCCTGACCAAGGAAGAAAAAATCCAAAGGCAGAGAGAATATCAGAGGAAATACCGACAAGAACATAACAAGGAAATCAATCAGCGCAAAAGAGAGCAGCGCGCGAAACAAAAGGAACAACGACAACAGGGAGAACCACAAACTCTCGGAGTCCTCAAGGAAGGAAAACCGTCAAAAACCGCAGTCAACAAAATTGACGATATCCCCGTAAGAACGACAATTCAAATAAAAGAAGAACTGGTCACAAAGGAAAGGGAAGCCGGAGAATAGATCTGAATATGACAGTATTGACATGCACGAAGCATGGGATACAGAGGAGGAGTAGTACGGCAAACGGCCCGATACCTCCGAAAAGAAGATGAACGCCTGGAACAAAAATGGAAACAGGAATACCAACCCCTATTCGACGAGTTCGGTAGCCGATACTTCAACTCGTGTGAGGACAAGTATATACAAGGAGCCAGAGAACACGGAGATACAGGAAAGATCGAGGATCTCAATGTGTGAGCCTACCATACCTGCGACGCCATGAATCTATACCATAAGGAACCTAAGTTCAATATCAGCGACGATATTCGGACATTCCCGACACATGAATAACACGAGGAAATCTCATGGTTATTATACAAGTATCATTGGTGTAAGCACCACCTGTAAAGCAAAAAAGACAACGATTGCTTTCCAATCATGATATCTGGCACCCCAAACGATAAACCTTACCTCACCGAAGAAACAGAAGGCTATAAAGTACACCATTGGTATAAAAACCTCAGAGTAGCAGAACTAAGGTTCAGCATGGCCTACTACCGATAAATACAAGAAACCAAGGAAATGCATAAAGGCATTTAATGAACCATAACCATCATCGGAGAATCAGAAAAGGAGTTCCAAGAATTAACACAAGAAAAATACAACCACCTGATGAAGAAACCAGCCGAAGAACCAGAGTCAGACAATGAAGACTCTGAAACCACGGACGAGATATAGTGCACATGGGAAACAGACGGACTTCACCTTACCAGCACTTATGACAAAAAACAACAACTTGACAAGCACCCTGAAGAACCAGCCAAGGAACGAATCTTCAAATCTGCCGATTTGGAAGAAACATCCAAACAGACCAAGGCTTTAGAAGATACAGAAAACAATTACCAAGATTGTAACGACAACAAGTGTGAACGACACCAATGCACTATTTCGGGAAAAGACATACGCCTTCTGTAATGGAGCCACAGGAGAGCGAAGCATAAGGATAAGCAAGACTTGGACCATAAAGTGCTCTGGGAGCTATGCAAGACAGTGAGCCCAACCGCCTAGTACTAAAAGTCCGGATCAAGGGAGCGTGGCTAGACGTATGGATCGACTGTGGAGCCAAACGAAATTTTATCGATCTAAAAGTAGTCATAAAGCTAAAAATATCATGGAAACAAAAGCAAGAACCCTACCCGCTGCTCAACGCAGAAGGATAACTCTTCGATTACAACAACGGTATCATAGATCAAGAGATTGATCACCTCAAGGTCTGCATATAAGGAAGAAATCAAGGAGTAAATTTCGATATACTTCCTTTGGGATAGGAAGTAGATATCCTCCTCGGTATGGATTGGCTACAACGAAAGAACCCCTACATCAACTGGAGGACTGGCCAGGTCATATTCCCCAGTGACCCCAACAGTGATGAGGAATTGATCAGAACGGAAAATGAGAGATCTTAAACCCTGACTGAAGAGGACAGCATGGGTAAGCGTGAAGCAATACGAGATACTTTACCACCTCCAAAAGGAGCACGATACAAGTATACGAAAGGCAAGAAACGACGAAATCAACAAATCCTAGGTATCCTCAGACACCGGCTATACGACCTGGATAAGAAATTGGAGCAAAACAAAAAGCCCCCAGATGGAATTGACTGGGCAGGCATGGCCGAGGCACGATGGCCAAAAGACTGCAAACCAATCCCTAAAGATCAATACAGGGCAATTGACTGAACCCCTCAGGACAAACCGCAGAAAGAATTACAAAACAGACTCTACAATGTTCCACTGGAATATAGGATCTACCAAAAACTGTTCAGAGAGGAACTTGAAACCAAGGTACCTCAGTACAGCAAATGGGACCACAAAATATGGCTCAAATCGGACGACCTACCATTCCAGAAGATATATAACCTCAATGAGAAAGAACTATTCACCCTCAAAGAATACCTGGAATCGGAACTACATAAAGAAAACATCAGGGAATCTACCTTATCAGCAGGGTTTCCAGTAATGTTCATCCCCAAGAAAAACGGAAAACTATGACTTATTGTGGACTACAGGAAATTAAATGCCCTTACTATCAAAGATAGGACCCCACTTCCGCTCATCACGGAACTCAAGGACCGCCTACAAGGCAAACAGATCTTCACCGCTCTAGACCTTAAGGGAGCTTATAACCTAATTTACATCAAGGAAGGAGACAAATGGAAGACGGCTTTTAGGACCAAGTTTGGACTCTTTGAGTACCTAGTCATGCCCTTCGGACTCACCAATGCACCCACAACGTTTCAGCGGATGATCAACAACATGCTTCAACAGTACCTAGACGTCTTTGTAGTATGCTATCTAGATGATATCCTAATCTTCTCGGACAATGAGGAAGAACACAAGGAATACATCCATAAGGTCTTGAAAGCACTACAAGAGGCCAACTTACTGGTCGAACCAGAAAAGAGTTACTTCCATGTGAAAGAAGTAGACTTCTTAGGATACACCATCACGCCTGGAGAAATCAGAATGGAACAAAAGAAAATCTCGGCAGTAGCGGAATGGCTAGAACCCAAGACAGTTAAAGAAGTACAAAGCTTCTTAGGATTTACCAACTACTACCAACGATTCATCAAAGACTTCAGCAAGATTGCAAACCCACTTACAGAACTTACCAAAAAGGATAAAACCTTTATATAGGGATCAAAAGCACAAGAAGCGTTCGAATAACTATGACGAGCAATCCTCAGCGAACCTATACTGGTTATATTCGACCCTAACAAGGAAATAGAACTAGAGACCGATTCATCAGACTTCACACTAGGAGGACAAATTGGACAGCACAACGACCAAGGCAAACTACACCCTATTGCGTTCTACTCATACAAGCTATACAGAGCAGAACTTAATTACCCCATCTACGACAAAGAGTTCCTAGCAATTGTCAACTGTTTCAAGGAGTTTAGACACTACCTCATGGGAAGTATACATCAAATCAAGGTCTACACCGATCACCAGAACATCTCACATTTCGCCACGACACAAGAACTCAACCGGCGACAATTACAATACGCTGAATACCTATGTGAATTCGACTTCATGATCATTCACCGCAAAGGCTCGGACAATGGAAGAGCAGACACTATCAGTAGGCAACCGGATTATGATACTAGCACAGTAAAAACCAGAGAGCAACTTCTGGAAAAGAACCAGAAGGGGGAATATCGATTCACCCAACAAACACAAACATTGGGATGGATGTAAATGACACCAACAAGGGAAATCCCACAAAACGAAGTATGCGACTTCCTTCGCGAATTCCATTCACACCCATTATACAGACATCAAGGAGTCATGAAGACCCTCAAAAGATTACAACAACAAGGATATAGGATCCAAAGAAAAGAAGTGGAAAAAACAATCAAACAATGTGATCTCTATATGAAGATAAGGTCTCAATGACATAAACCCTATGGAGAACTATAACTACTACCAGTGGCATAACGACCATAGGACTTAATCACAATGGACTTTATAATCAAGTTACCTTTATCAGAAGAACCCTCAACCGGAATCTTCTATGACAGTATTATGGTTATCGTGGATCGACTCATGAAGTTCTCCTACTACCTACCCTACAAAGAATCCACAGACGCAGAAGAACTGGCATACGTCTTCTACAGACATATCGTCAGCATACATGGTCTACCCACGGAAATCCTTTCGGATAGAGGAACCACGTTCGCAGCCAAGTTCTGGCAAGCACTTATGTCACACCTAGGGCTAAACCACCGGCTTACGACAGCCTTCAGACCACAAGTAGACGGACAAACTGAACGAATGAACCAAGTATTGGAACAATATCTACGATGTTACATCAACTATAAACAGGACAATTGGGTTGAAAAGCTACCTTACGCCCAGTTAGCCTATAATACCGCCTATAACGAAAGCACGAAAACCATACCAGCCTACACCAACTTTGGATTCACACCAGATGCCTACCACAATGAACGGGAACCCAGATCGATCAACCCAGCTGCTATACTTAAAAGCGATAAACTGAAGGAACTACACAAAGAAATAAAAACAGAACTTAAATTCATCAGAAAAAGAATGAGGAACTACTATAACCCCAAAAGGTTAAAGGGACCAACCTTTGAGGAGGGAGATATGGTTTACCTCACCACAAAAAACATCAATACCGATCGACCAAGCAAAAAGCTTGACTATAAATACATCGGACCTTACAAAGTACTACAGAAAATATCGGAAAATAACTACAAACTGGACTTACCCGCGACGGCTAAGTACCATCCAATCTTTTACATCTCCTTACTTGAATCAGCAGCCGACACGATATAAGTCAGAATCGGCAATGAACCAGAAGAAATCAAAGGACCAGAAAACTATGAAGTAGAAGAAATCAGGGATATGAGAAAAATCAACAGAAAAACGGAATATCTGGTGAAATGGAAAAACTACCCAGAAAGCGAAAATACATGGGAACCAATGAAACACCTCACAAAGGCCCAATGAGCCCTGAGGAACTACCACCAACGACATCAAGAGGAATGTCACCAAGTATTGAATTCCAGTCAATAAGATCGATGGCCCCAAGAGATTGCGCCTCGGAGACTACCGCTGATTCCTCTTGAAGTTCACCGGACTCCTCCTGAGACTGCATACCCCGAGCAAACAACTCATCACCCTTCTTCCTCAAAGCACGCTTTTGTTTGCGGATATGAGCAAGACGAGCCATCGCAGCTTCCAAAGCCACCTCAGCTTCCTCCTCTTCTTTCTCCAGCTTATCGCGCATTCTCATGTTTCTCGCCACTAAAATAGTCAGAATGCAATATCAGACACTAAGAAAAAACACTTACGATAAGAAGCGATACCCGAACCGTCGCAAACCACCTTCGCTTCCGTACAATTTTGACAACGATGGGATCGATCGCCCTTGACTTGACAAGAGAGACCCAGTCGGTAACAATGAGAACAAGGCATAACTTCGTTACCGTACTTGACAATGTACTCTGATAACTTTAAAGCCGCTAAAGTCTATGGATGAGGTTTGTTCTTGGAAATACGACCTGACATATTGTTAGCATTAGGGAATGATTACAGGGTTGAGTTTCGCACTCACGAAAGGAAAACACGCTTGGCCAGCATAATGGTCTTGAGGATAAGACCCAACGGAGGGGAGAGATCGTGTTACGACCCTAGCGGTTACGTTACGTGTACCCCACTATTTTTCACCAATCACGCAGGCCCTCATACGACCGAGCCATATAACCCATCGGTCCTCTTAGTTAGACCCAGGACCGAGGACAATAAGACAACGGTCCGCAGGACCGACAATAAAACCACATCGGTCGACGATATGGACCGATCTCCCAATATCATCGGTCCATCATGAGACTTCTAGTATATAGACCACAATCCTTTAGCATTCTATAGATTCTAGCTTAACAGCTATCAATATAACTTCCTTACATCACTAAGCCTCACATGCATTACTTGATCATTAGGAGACATAACACCCAGTCATTGCTCAGTTTATGCCCTACAAACCTACCAACATANNTTGGGAAACCACAACCGTCACAGTTAGGTTTAAGTAGCTACTATAAAAATAGAAGAGTAATATATAGTTTCTTAGTGCTAATATTTAACTATAGGTATTAAAAGCTTATAGCTAGTAATTATGTCTTTAAGTAACCTCTCTAGAAGATATAGCTAAAAGTAACTTAAAAGCTATAATTATATAATCTATAGTTAGAAATCTTAATTATTTACTTTTACAACTTATTATAG